>KK112400.1:458772-474227 GCA_000611955.2 Stegodyphus mimosarum
CTCAAAAAAAAAAAAAATTTTTTTTTTTTTTTTTTTTTTTGCAATGCAAAACATACCAGTCTTGAAATAAAAGATCAGCTGCAGGATTTAAGGTTTCAAAGAAAATTATTTTTATGTAACAATGCTTCAGGTGATTGCCTCATAAAACCTATATTTGTCAATCATTTCTTAAACTTAAGAACACTGAAAGGGTCGAAAAAAAGCAATCTTCCTATGTACTGGAATGTTAATAAAAAAGCTTGGGTCACAGATGCAATATTTCGAGACTTGTTCAATAATCATTTTGCTCCCAATTGGTAACTTTATATGAAGGAAAAAATCTGGACTTTAAAGTACTTTTGCTTATTGATACCACACTAGAACATTCAATAGATTTACATCATAATAATGTGAAAATTGTATTTTTACCACCAAATACAACATCTCTAGTCTGACCCACTACTTGAAACATGTTTTCAAAAACATTTTTAATAATTAGACAACACACTTACTGTACATGTACATTTGACAAAATATTCTATTAGACTGTTTGAAAAATATCAAGTTAGAAATCAAAAATGCCTGCTGGTGGTAGCCAAATGTGGTGATTATCTGGAGGTGAATATCTGGCCAGATGTGGTGATTTTAAGTGAATATGACACACCACATTACAGAATGAATGTTCTGACATTAAATGGTTGGCATATCAACCAGGAGGAGAAGGATTCAATGGTATAGATTCAAATCTGCTTGAAGAACTAATGGCAGATACTGAACTTAATAATGATGAATTGATAGACCTTGTCATTGATTCCACATCTAGCAAATCTGAAACAGATTGATGAAAAAATTCCAAAGTTATGATTAAATACTATAGTTAAAGGACTTACAATAAGTAAAGAACTGAAAAATTTCTTTGTAGAAAATGCTTTAAGCATGGTAAAAAGTTTGAAATTTTGAAGATAATTACAAAATTGATTGGCTCCATATTAGGAAATTTATAAGAACCTGAGTAAGATTTAAAACAATTTTTGATGACAGATTTTATTAAAACAGGTTCTGCTACACCTCAAGGAAATTAATTAGGAAAAAATTCCTGAAACTGAGCAAATTAGCAGTAGTTTATAGATATACCATGAAGAAGGGCTGCCATGTTATTAACAAGTGAACATGACATAGAATAAAAACATTTTTTTAAAGTATGCTGTATATAGAATGTTGTTGAATGAATACATTTTTATTTTAAAATAAGTATGTGCATACCTTTTTATTTTACAAAAAAAATTATATTGTTTTGTATGGATTTATTAAATTTAATATGCGCATATTTCTTTCCAATGTGAATTGTGGGCAATAATTGCAAAATTTCAATTTACATGGCATTTTTGGGAAATCAATCTACTATGTAAGTAATGTGTTTCATGTTTATGGTTTGATTAATAAAGGCAAGAAATCTACCTAAAGGAAGGATCTTTTAGTTAGTCTGCTATGAAGAGAGAAAAGAAAACTTTCTGGAAATTAGTATCATAGATATCAGTGACAGCAATAAATTAATGCTTACTCATGGACTTTACTAAGGGCACTTTGACTGACTAGAAATGTGATGCAATTATTCACAATATCCAAAGACAGACACCGATAATCTGATAAAGCGCCTTCAACAATAGCACTTTCGATGTATGCTTGGCACTCCAGAGACAACTTTTTACAATCTGGTAAAACTTCATTTCCCCTTCCAGCTAATTGTTGGCAGATAATCTAAGGAAATAAAGAAAATTCAGTCAATTATAAGAATAGAAAATAACCAGTACAATAAATAGAGATTTCTGTTTCATATCATATGAAAAATTTTAAGTATGGAAAATAAAATATTTTATTTCTGTAAAAGAAAAAAAATTGTAGACAAAAGTATAAAGAAGAAAATCACCATAAATACAAGATTTAAAAACAATTAATTACCAAAATAATTACTTTTTCTGCAGACACATACATTCTGGTACAGGTTGAAGAAAAGGCCCCCATCTGTGCTTTCCCCATACGTATACATTACATATCACCTGGCCTTGTTAATTGTTAAGCATCTACCCAAATTTTGAGAATACCCAATGGGCAGTCTGAGGGTCTTCCACTTCTCTTATCCTACTACAAACCTCTTCAAAGGAATTTTGGCTCGTTATACATTTTGAGTGCCCCATTGCCATACAGATACTATATGCTTACAAACACCCACACCTTTTATGAGATTTGAATCCCGGCCAAGCATTGCCACTCTGCATCACTAAGCACTATCCTATCTAGATGGCCATATATATATATATATATATATACAGGGTGCGTCATAAATTCGTGCAAAGTTCAAAAATTCGTAATAAAAGAAGGAATGCACGGAAAAATTTTCTGTTTGCGCCAATATGGTCAGAAAGACATTGGATTTTTTTCCATGTAAAAAAAATGTTTCCAAAAGTAACCGACAGAGGGTGCTCACACGTCATACTGAACCATGTAAAAAAAAAAATGTTTCTAAAAGTAACCAACAGAGGGCACTCACACGTCATACTGAGATGTTTTATGCAAATCAGCCTATCAATAAAACACTTGGCTGGAAACAGATCCGTCATTCGAAGTCGGCAGCATGCTTTCTTTACCAGATCGAGCGTTGGTGGTTAAATTGTTCTACAAGAATGGTGAATCCACAACTGTTACATTCCGAAAGTTTCGCATGGAGAAAGGACTGAAGGCGGAAAAAAGCCCTATTTCATTGAATGGGATACGGAATTTAGTACGACGTTTTGAGGAAACGGGGAGTTTGGAGGATCGTCAACGAAGTGGCAGACCACCCTTGAGAGCGGACGGCGTCCATGTGGTACAAAGTGTGATCAAAGATATGGCAGCCGAGACATCAACGGGGAGTAGCAGTGCTCGTGAAGCTGAGAGAAGAACGGGGATTCCGGAAGCGTCGATTCGACGTATTCTGCACGGAATGTTGGATCTGTATCCGTACAAAATCCAGCGACTTCACCAGTTATTACCGGCAGATACAGATGCAAGACAAAAGTTTGCTACATGGGCGCTGGCACAAATGAAACGTAACCCACAATGGTTGCTGAACGTCATGTGGACGGATGAAGCCCACTTTTCACTGCTTGGTGACATCAATACGCAAAACAGTTGTATTTGGGCAACGTCAAACCCTCGTGAGTACCAGAGCCAGCCACTGCATTCTCCTCGTGTGACTGTTTGGTGTGGTTTCACCGCGTCTTTTATTCTGGGCCCTTTCTTTTTTGAAGACCCCTGTCCTGTATCCGGCGTGTAAACCTGTACAGTCACTGCAGAACGGTATCTTACGCTGTTGCGTGACCACATTGTACCTGCATTGCAGGAAAGAAATGCGTTACCTGTCGTCACCTTCATGCAGGATGGTGCTCCGCCCCACATTTCACGCGACGTGAAGGCGTTCCTGTTGGAATCTTTCACCGAAGACCGAGTGATAAGTCGCGGTTGTAAGATTCCGTGGCCCTCAAGATCACCAGACTTGACCCCGGCAGATTTTTGGTTGTGGGGATACTTAAAGTCTCGTGTGTACCGGGGCTCCCCAACCACACTGGTGGAACTGAAAAATGCCATTCGACTGACCGTCGCTGCCATCGATGGCGACATGCTACACTCCGTTGTAATGGGCGTAGTGATGCGCCTTACTTGCCTATTATCTTGTGGTGGTGGTAATGTTGAACATCTGTTACTATAAAATAGTAAATGCATAGTGTCTTGTTATTGTGATCTGTTTGATTGTCTGTTTCTGTTTGCGTGATTTGCATAAAACATCTCAGTATGACGTGTGAGCGCCCTCTGTCGGTTACTTTTGGAAACATTTTTTTTACATGGAAAAAAATCCAATGTCTTTCTGACCATATTGGCGCAAACAGAAAATTTTTCCGTGCATTCCTTCTTTTATTACGAATTTTTGAACTTTGCACGAATTTATGACGCACCCTGTATATATAGGGAGAGAGAGAATGCATACACATTACGCAAAATGAAGATAAAAATAATCTTTACATACCATACTGGATGGTGTAAAAGCTAAGCATCTGTAAATTCATGTAGGTATATTAGGTACTGACTGGTTTGCTAACTGTTAAGCTTCCATCCCAAATGGAATTCCAATTAAGAAAACACAGGCACAGGTGTAAGTAGGTGGGACAGCCGAATTTTGCCATAGGTTATATCAGTATAGTTCTACCCGACTAATTGCGCAGTTTCACTACAATTTTGGGAAAGACCACCTTAGAGGAGGGGGTCCGAGAGTCTCCTACCCCTCTTCCCCTACCACCAACACTTGAGGACTTTCGGCTCACCATGTATTTTGCGTGTCCCTTGTTGCACAGACACTACGCTTAACAAATATTGCCATGCCTATTCCTAGATTCAAACCTGGGCATACAGTTTTGGCAATCAATATCACCAACTGCTTTAGAGTCTGGACAGCAGGGAGAAAAAAACAGGAAAAAAAAAAAGCAAGGGATCCAAGGATCTCCCACTCCTCTTCCCTACCACCAACCTCTACAGAGAACTTTGGTTTCCCATGTATTTTGAGTGCCCCCTTGCCACATAGACACTATAGGCTTACAAACATCCACGCTTTTATCAGGATTCAAAACCAAGCCCTTCGACACAGCAGTCAGGTCAGTCAAAAGTAAGTTTGCTTTTGATCATCTGATACTTTAACCACTTTGCTCCCAATGCATCATATATGATATACTTCAGGTACTCTCTGTGGACCCACCATATCAAATGTAATTATGGGAGTGAAGAATCGCTGGCAACCCATTATATCATACTTGATATGTTGAAGCAGAATGTTTCATTTAAATGCACATACATGATGACAGAATAGCATGAAACTTAACTGAATAGAATACCTTTAGTGTTAAATCTTATTACACAAATTCATTCTATGTATGTAAAATACAGTGCTTACAATATGCATTCAAAACTTAGAAATGGTTCAACTGTGGAAGCAACTTCTGTGCATAAGTAATAGCAGTAAAATATAATAATAACTACTAATACTGAACCTATTAAGTTTGCTATTTCATTACTAAGTATAAACAATTATTAAAATGTAAATACAAAATCATTTTTACTAATATTGCACTTTAATATAATTTTCTCCCTATGCTTTTCCTTTAACATAATTTTTTTCCCTTTTGTTATTTTAATTCTTAATATCAGGATTTTCTGTTTATATTATTGAAAATGACATTTAAATAATATACACAAAAACTCAAATATTTTTATTAAAAGCAAATTTTACAGATATTCTTCTTGGCTTAATCGAAAAATGCAACTGGGCACACAGCAACACTCAGAGCTCTACGGTTATGGGCCCACTGGACAATGCCTGCTCAAGGTACTGGCACCACAGACAGTTTCACGGGGTGCCATCAAACATTTTATCCCCCCCCAAAAAGTTCAAATAATAAAATAAATATTTCTCAATCTGACATTTTTCACTTTTCTGTCTATCACTCTGTTTCAGCTTCTGACATTCTGAGCAATAGCACTTTTTACTGCTCCCCTTTTCCCTTCAGATACCAACCTTTTTACTTGAAAAAATACACACATGGCAACACCAAACCAATGTCCAGTTAGAATCAGCATTTTATTGTTAGTTTCTGGGATTCTGGGACTGTTTTTGTGTTTTTTCTGTCGTGTATAACAATACACTGTATTTTTTTTAAAGACAGTTGAGATATTTTTCTTACTCCTAGAAGTGAGAAATGACTATAAAAAAAATAATAATAAATAAATAAAAAATTCGGCTATAAAAACAGGGAAAAAAAATCAACAACAAAAAGCAATCAAAAAACAGCCAAAGTTATATTCTCCCCCCCTTTTTTCAAAGCGAGGTCAAAGCCCTGAAGGAAATAGCTGCATGCATGAATTAAAATATCAAGATCATAACTGTAATGAAGCTTAAGTAGGTACATTACAGATACTCTTATTCTTAGGTATTAATGTCACACTAACAGCCAATTGTGATGGGAATGTTGAAAATGAATTTGATAACTCAAACAAAATAAATGCCAACTACAGTGATCCAGGATACTGGCCAGGTAAGTGACCATCTTGAATGGGCCGCATCCTATTAACAAACAACACCTTTTTTCAAAAGATGAAAATAAACACAGTTTCTCTGAGACAGTGTATAGGAAAATTAACAATGGTGAGAATTTTCTTAGAAAGTGGCTTATTTTTTCAGAAAGCACCAATAAAAGGTATTGGTTTTGTTGGCGAATTTTTGACTTCCAAAGTAAACCAATGTTAAGAAAATCTGGAATTCATGACTGAAAACATGTTCTTTAAAATGTACAGTTGTATAAATAAAGAAATGGTTTAAAACATCACTGTGATTACAGACTAATAAAATCACTGATAAAGGAGCTTTAATCATAAGCGGAAAAGGAACAGGAGCATTGGTGTACAGTTTTAGAATGTTTAATGATTATCACTCACTATTTAGCTGAACACAATTTGGCTTTCAGAGAAACTTCAGATGTATTATTCACACCACAGAATGAGATTCTTTTACGTCTTATTGAGGTAACTGGAAAATTTGATTTAACAACGAGTGAACATCTTGCCAGATTGTGTGTAAATAAACTTACATTCAGTATTGCGGTAAAAATGTTTAGAACAAAATAATCAATTTCTTAGAAAATTCTGTTCAGGATAATACATTTAACCGAGCCAGATCAACAAAATATTCATGTCTCATTTTAAACTGCATGCCAAACAAAAGTCATGTGAAGCAGCTTTCATTACAATTCGATTTTTATATGTAGAAGATTTTTCAATAAAGGAACATTTTAACTATAAACCTGTTATAGAACTAGAGGTCAAAGATTATACGAAAGTGAATTTGATTTTTTGAAAGATAACAATACAGACTTACAGAATTGCTTAGACCAGCACCACAATAATGATTCAAATATTAAAGGGAAAAATACATGTGTTCAAGCAAGGATCATGACAGAAAATCCATGGGTGTTTTATATGCCATGTGGATCTCATAGAATGTACTTAGTATTTGGTTACAGTGCAACAAGTTGCCTGGAATCCTCTTCTTTTTTTGGTACTATACAGCATCTGGCTCTCCTGGGTGATGGCATGCACTGAAAAACATCTCAAGTGCCTCACTGCAAAACCTTTATGTGAGACCAGATGAAGTGCAAAATAGAATGTGTCAAAATCTTTAAAAACAAAATCATGGGAATTCACGAAATTCATATGAACTTTCAGAAATGCCTGCATAAAATGCTGTAGTGCGAAATGAAGAGAGACTATTATAATACAAAAAGAAGATTATTGCTTTCTAATGATGATAAATGTCTGGTTTGGTGTCTTAGGTAGTAAATAAGGTATGGTAAATGTTGTTTGTAGTATTTAGGGTAAATATTGTTCGTAAAACTATATATAACACCTCTGTGGAACTACCTACTGCAGGTTTCACTAATGAATAGTCTCACTGATTTATCATTTAAAATATAAAATGCACTACAATCAACAAAAGAACCTGCTACAGTATTAGACACAGAGCCGATGATCTAGGAAAAAGATTTCAAAATCATGTGTTCAATGTAATACTGGACAGATCTACTACTTTTTTTTTTGTCAGAGAGATTTGAACAGATATAAAGTTTCAGTAACATGCTGAGATTTTTAAATGACTATAAAAATATTGAAAATAGTATGTCAAGCTTTGGCGAGTAAGTTAAGGCATCAAGAAAATAGTAATATTAATGGACCTGATCTCTTGACTGAGCTACATATAGCCAAAGAATTATTTTCTGAAGATAGAAAGCTTTGAATAGAAACTACTAGTTTCATAATCATATGGAAGTTACAAGACATCGTGTCAAATCTGTGAGTTACATTAAAAATAATGCTTACAATATCTATTACTGGCAACAGAAGCTTTAGTAACCTGAAGTTTGTAAAAACATATTCTTATGGTCATCCATGTCTCAAGACAGATTGAATTATTTGGAAATTTTGTCTGTGGAGAACGGCAAACAAAATAAATGTAGAAACTATCCTGAAAAGACTTTATAATCTAAAGGCTACAAAAAGTTTTAAGTAGACTAATTTTTTTTTTTACTTTTTAGACATTGGTTGAGAAAAAAATATTGTTCATTGCACAAGGTGCGGCAGAGCAACTTACTTATTTGAATTAGGCACTGGTGATGTGAAAGAGGCTTTCGCTAACATCCAAAAATATTGTCAGTCATCCAAAGATATTGACAAGGTAAAGCTTTCTGTGTTGCGATCCCCTCAACGCTCTGCAAATGCCACCTGTTCCTAAATATAATGGCTCTGCCCGCAAACATGCAGCTGCTGTTGGGTTGTCTACTTGTTCTGTAAGGTTTTGTGAATCCTTCATGAAGAACAGAAAGTTCATCCCTACACAATGGCTGTGAGGCAGGAACTTAATCCATGCAATTTTGCTGCTTGAGAAAATGGCTGTGAAGTGCTTCTTGGCATGCCTCATGGCGCACTTGGTTTTCTTCAGTGATTGAGGCCCACTCCATCTTTTGGGATCTTTAGATAAGCAGAACATGTGCTATTGGAGCCCTGATAACCCTATATTCATAACGTGTGATTGTTTGGTTTGCAGTGTCGCGAATTACAGTAACTGATCTACGGTTTTGGCAGTTTCAGTGACTTCTGACCTTTATGTCCATTTATGTCTGCCAACAAACATTCAATGAGATGCAAGTGGGAGATATATGGTTCCAGCAGGATGGTGCCACGGCACACAAAGAGTGTGTGTCAAAGACTGTTTTGAGGCAACACTTCCCAGCACATGCATCTTCATGAGGGGCAATCTGCACTGGCCAGCAGGGTCGCCTGATTTAGCCCCCCCCCCAGTGACTATTTTATGGGACTATCTAAAATCACTTCTTTACAACGATTGTTCTAGAATGCTGGATTACCTGAAGAACAACATTCATCAAGCTGTCGCCAACATACCTCTCGATATGCTGGAAAGAGTTGAATGCAATTTCAGACTTTGATTAATGCAGTGTATTGAGAATAATGAATGCTGTCTGCCTAATATCATCTTTAAAATTGTGTAAACATAAAATTTAATTGTTTCACTTGATGTTGTTAAAAAAATTAAATATATATGTGCATTACTTTTTTTAATTGAATTTCTAAATAAGCAAGTTGCTTTGCCCTACCCTGTATGTTAAAAAATAACCATATTCCCCCCCCCCCCTTGCTAAAATTTTTGTAATTATACTTCAAAGGGTGACAAAGTTTAGTTTTGTTCAAGCACCGTCAAATATAGGGCCACAGGGCCAGCATGAAAAACAACAGTTTTGCCTTTAAACTATAATTCTACTTCATCCTCATGTTTCTAAAATTTCCCTATCATTATATCTAGAAGCCATTTTAACACTAGAAGAAGTAGTAGTTTCTTTTAAACTTATTTCAAGCTTTTCAAAGCGGGTTTCTTTATTAAACATTTTGCCTTACTTACTGTGCTCCTTTGAAAGAAATATTTGCTTTTCACTTAGTTTTTTTGCAATGAAACCATTTCTTACTGTGCAACCATTGCTCTGAAATATGATAATTCTATACATGCAATTGTTTATAAAAAATTTTATAGCTCTGAGATTCCTTAAGATAACTATTTCAGAAAATTATATAAATTAAAATGTACATAATGATAATACTTATTATAACTTAAATAGTTGAAGACATACGTAATAGCTTTCAAGGAATGGTATGAGCAAAGAACTCAAAAATTCAAATTTTTCAGTAGCAGAATTTGAAGGTATAAGTTTAGATTCATCCACAATTAAGATATTTTCTTCTTTCAGAGACTGAAGAGCATGAACAAAATCCTACAGAGGGAGAGAGAAAAAAATAGTACCACTTGCTTAATGTATATAAAAGTACACCACATTACATATAATTCAGAGAGAGTATAAAATACCACTATATTCAGCTGCAAAGGAAAAACCACAAAACATTTCCTTAATTAGGAACATTAAACACCACTGTATATAATATTTCACTGATAATTATGCTGCAGAGAAAAATCTACTTGATGGCAATAATTAATCAATATGAGTTCATATAACAGATAAAGCTATTAGTTCGTTATGTTACATATTAGCTACAAAAACACATTTAAAACTTTTACATTAAATAATAGCAGCTCATTATATTAGGCTCTATGAACACACAAAACTGAAAGAACAAGAAATAATATTTCATATCTTTCAAAATATACACATAAAAGCCACATCACTTCCCATGTTGAGATGAAAATTCAATCTTATTTAAAAAATTAAAATACATTTCAAACCAAAAGTTATGGAAGATATTTGTTATTCATATGGATCTCTAAAGAATTATTAAATTTTGATCTAAAAACCTATCTACACAATGTGATACATACTGAAACAAGTATCTCTCTATAGCTGCACTGCCTGCACCAGTCTGTTTATGTGGGGAAATATACTGATTATCATAAATGAAGGAAAAATCACAAAAATAGCGATAACTTCCTCAAAAATAAGCCAAACTGTGTAAAATTTGAATACGTTGCCAAGTAAGAGTAGCTGAGTAAAACTGCAATATGCAAATTAGTGGCAGTGCACTTGGAATACATCATCTGCGAGGAGCATAAAAATCCATATTTGACAGAAAGCACACATGTAATAGTGATAGTGACATCAGAAATCTGAGATAGCCAATTTGTAACAATGACCTCCAGGCATCATTTGCCTGCAGAACTATGATGGAGAGCCATTGGGAGACTAAAGGAAAGACAAAGTCAAACAGAAGTGGCCAGACGGCTAAATGTGAATCCTTCTGTGGTTCATAGACTTTTAAGGCAATTTCAAATCACAGATTCGGCATCTAGGAGGTTCAGCTAAGGACGGCCAACTGCTACGACGAGTGCCGATGACTGATATTTGACATTATGTGCATGGAGAAATAATACCGCTACTGCGACTCTTCTTAGATCCTCCCTTGCTGCAGCCACCGGAAGGTTGGTGTCAAAGTCAACTGTCCGTAGAAGGCTTCACGAAGGTGGTCTGTATGCAAGGCGACCAGCCATTTGTATGCAGCTCATGTCATGCCATAGAAGGGACAGTTTGCAGTGGGCACGACAACATGTCCACTGGACGCCTGATCAATGGAGGGCTGTTCTCTTTATGGACGAGTCCAGGTTTAGTCTAGAAAGCAATAGTAGGTGTTATTTGATACGGAGAGAACCTGGAACCCAATATCATCCGTCAAACATGCGTGAAAGAGATGCATACGGAAGACACAGTGTCTGTCTTTGGGGTGGCATCTCTTTGGGTGGATGCACAGACCTCCATGTCTTTGGAAGGGGAACCGTGAATGCTCAGGTTTATAGAGATGACATCCTTGATGCTTATGTGCGCCCATATACCGTAGCAATAGGTTATGCTTTCCTGTTGCAGAACAACAACACAAGACCACACAGGGATCGCATCGTAGATGATTATCTTCAACAGGAAACAATTATGCATGTGCAGTGGCCAGCTCGATCCCCAGACTTGAATCCCATCGAGCATGTTTGGGATGCTTTAGGCAGACATCTAGCTGCTCTCAATGGGTCTTTTAAACCCTTGCCGCGCTTGCAACTGCTATGCAAGAGCAGTGGCTCTCGTATCCTATGGAACTGAGAGACCGCATAATTGAAAACATCACACATCGCTGTATGTGCTGTATTGCTTCTAGAGGCAATTATATTCCACATTGAAGGTACTTTTCCTATAGCTGACACCTTCGATTTGTTCACTTTATACATGTGCTAATTTCTATACTACCATAATTGTGTGGTAACTTCTTTTTATGTTATCTGATGCCTTACTATGTGTTGTATATTGTGGGTACGTTTCATAAAATTCTACATGTAACTTTTTCAGTAATCGTGATTTTTCCCTAATTTATGATAACCAGTGCATCTGATATATGCCTCTGGCAACTATGTTATAGTGCACACTGCCTATGAAAGGATACAATGTTGCTGGAGATTTATTTGGCAACAATAAAAGAAATAACAAAGAAATCACATAGTCAAAAAAGCAATTACAGCTACTGAATTAGCATTTTGCTCACTAAATAACATATTGTGGGAGTTTTTATTATTCCAAAAATTTAATTTATAATGCAACACTTATTTGAAATCATATATTAAAATAGTAATGTTTTTCCTTGTTACTCATGACAGAAAACAAACAAAATTTGAAGATATTTACTAGACGCATTACAATTGTAAATAGTCCCTCTATCTGTTATCACAAATGGCCATTTTTATTCTGGTACTATTATATGTCAAATAGGTGAAGAAATTTTACTGTAGCTCCACCTTTTTTCTTTTCTCAACATTTTATACCCCCCTCATTGCATACAAATTACTTTTAGTTTTAAATTATTAAATTCAAGACTAACAAGATAAATTTTGCAAGAGAAGAAAAGGAAGAATGACCTTATATAGTTATGTGATCTCTGAGGTTATCGAAATGTATCTCCCTCCATTTTCCCACACAATTCAAATACTTTTGTTTAATTTTTAAATCTATTTTAACAAAATTTTTAAAAATATTTTTAAAGATTTTATTTATTTAAATTTTCACATTTTATTCCAAGAATTAAATTTATTAATTTTATCACAGGTTTTTCAAACATCTATCATTTCAATTTTTTAAGACAATCTTTTTTAGAACTAAACTCACTTCTCGAATTTTTGTTTTCCATTTTGTCAAACCACCATACTACTACTCAACTCAATTCAATGCTTAACATCAGTATTCCTTCTTTCCAGTCATATGTATTATTCATAGTGTTTCCAAGAAACATCTTTATCAGAGGTTTTTTAATCTTCTTTTTCCTTTTCCTCCCAATTTATTACTAAATTAATTCAATTTTTTATTTCACTTATTCTTTTTCTTAATTTTAGGCCATTTGCCTTAAAAAATATTAATTTACCTTGTTGCTTCTAATTTGACCAATGGTTTCAAGAATTCTTGTTTTGTACTGTTTAAGTTTTGTATAGCAATTTTTGTTTTGAGTCATGCCTATTTTCTAGCAAGTTTGAAAAGTATTGTTTTAGCTTGTTATTTGACAAATTGTTTATTATTTCAAGAATTCTTGCTTTGTACTGTAAGTTTTGTACAGTCTTTTTTGCTGTGGCCATGTTGGAGCACATTATATCTTGATAATTATTAGAAAGACTAAAAAAAAAAATTTATACTTTATTTTACAGCGTTCTTTATTTGTATTACTTCAAAAAAATTAATGGCATTAAATTATTTTTACTAATTTCATTCATTTGGCGTTGCTTTTGATTTATAATCATCTAGATATAATTCAGAAATGTGGCTTTGTTGAAAAATTTGCAGCTGCTTTTTGAAAAAGACCAAAGAATTATCAACCATTTGTTTTATTGCATTATTTTATTATGTTATAATATAAAATTGTTTTGTTTTTGTTCCAGTCTTATGGTTAGACTGTTAAATCCAAAATTTTGTTTTAATTATTATATCATGATTACTTAATTAATTTTACAGTATACTGCAAAACATTAACAATTCATAATGTAATTTTCAAATTTCTAAACCTTTGTTCATATATACATATGCACTACATTTTGCAACTGATTGTTTTCCTTTTCTCCTTCATTTATTTTATTTTTTTAATTTCCAATTGTTTAAAATTTTTCATGTTTTGCATTTTTAATCACTGTCACTTTTTGGTCCGCTACTGAGCCTCCAGTTTATTATTACTAATTTTAAAAACTAAGCCCCGAAAAATAAAGGCATTCAAAATTTTGTAAATTATTATGTTTATTGTGAGACAGATGGATGTCTTCTACATGATACAAATCAGATCATCTTTGACTTCTCCGATGGGCTCAGTAGTTCAAAGCAACAACTTTTGGTGAGCAGTTTATTACATTAAGGAATATAAAATTTAAAAGTAAAGCTGACAAATTATAACACAAACAGCTTTCAATGTTAGAAATGATCAGGGAAAACTTTTTTTTAAAATTCAGATTGATTACAATCTGAATACAAATAATAATTATTAGTACCTTTTCATCTGTCAGTCTCTGAAAGACAAATTCTCTTTGAAGAAGTGTTCTTAGCATCTTATATCGAAAGAAAACATCATCTGAAACGAAACGTAAATACTATAATTTTAAATATGCAATACGTAGAACAATAAATAATGCAAAGAACTTGTCAACAGCTTTCAAATAAAATTAAAAGGTAGCTTCAAACTTCCCCTTAACTTCTATGTTATCAACTTCTAAACTCAGAAGATAAAATTTTCTAACCATCCTTTAAATTAAAAATTAAATTTTTTCTATCTTATGTCTTACGAAAAAAATTTTCTTAAATGTACATTTGACAATGAATTAATTTAAATTAAATTTTAAAAACAAATTTTTCATTAATACCAAAAATGAATCTAGGAGAGCTTTAATGTTAAAACAAGATTTTATACTCTCCCCCAGGAGATGAACTGTTTTTGTTTGGTGAAAATAATAGTGCACCAGATTTTTAAAACTTATATTTGTTAAGTCATAGTCTACAATTCAAAGAAAAGGTACGATAAAAAACTAGAACCATAAAAAATTACTTAAACACCTTAAAATGAAAAAATTCAGATGTAATGAAAAAATATGTTCATAAAAGTTTAAAAGGAAAAGCATCTCTCAAGGAATCAAATTTTTACCTTGTAACTGAAATCCACTTCCATTACAGTTGAGAGATAAACAAACCATGCAGACATGAATTAACAGTTGCAAAGCTTGATTTCCATAATAGTATGCAAATAACGCAGGTATCGAATATTTTACAGTATTATCTTGAAGTCTGGGTACATATGAAGGACAAGCAGGATGCTTTATCCTGCAGTCTTTTAAAGAGACATACAAATCTTCAGACAAATCAATTATGTTTGAATGAAGTTTTAATTGCTCTCTAATAACTTCAGAAAGTCTGTCACCTTCTAGAAAAGAATTTTAAGTAAAAAAAAAATTAAAGCTCATTTTAATTTACATATGAATAAATCAAGTGGAAATGCAGCAAAGAAGCAGACAAGAATTTCAGCTTTATTGTTCAGCCAAAGCAACAAAATTCAGCAACAAGTCATTTTCACAGAAACTTACTGTTTCGAGATTTATTTAAAATGCATTTATATTCTATAATAAAAACACTGACTGAATAGCAAATAAGATAAATTTATTTAACATCTATTTTCAGAAAATCAAGAGATGAAAATAATTGGAAGGTTATTTTCTGAATTTTTCTTATTTTTCATTTTATATACCACTACAATATGCATTTACATATACATTTATTAATATTTTATAGATGAGAATAATACTATATCATGTTATTATTACACAGGCTTCT
>KK112400.1:474293-504955 GCA_000611955.2 Stegodyphus mimosarum
TACAGGGCATATTTCCAAAAAATGTCTAAAACTAATGCTAAATATGCAATATATATATATATATATCTACTCCTAAAAAAATAAGCAACAAAAGCAAAAACATGGAATAAAACAAAAACTATCGAATGGACATGCACATGAAAATGATCCAAGAGGTTAATGTGGCATTACTATACCACACAGCAAACAATAAAGCAAAGATGTACAAAAACACATGTATATGACTATCACATCCTGAAAGACCAAATGGGTCAGAACATACAATGGAAATATCATGCTAATAACCAATATGATATCCTCTAGCTGAAATGCATACTTGACAATGGTGAGGCAAACTGGTAATAGTGTCATTGATCGCTTGTTTGCCAGTAGCACCCATTCCTGTAGTAACACATGTCGGAGCTTGTGGAGGGTGCCTGGCATTACACTACAACCTGAGTACTTTGTTATATAGTTCAACTATATTTGATGATTTTAGATTTGCGCCAAGATCTCAGCTATAATTTTGCAAAGCTCATGAAGCACGAACGTAAAAATAAGCAACACAATATATAACAATAACAACAAAACTCTAATGTCGTTTGCTAAGAATATTTTTAAGAATCTTTATCCTTATTATTTTATTGCACGTAATTGTTCCAGTCCACCGCAGTACTTTCACACATATTAAGCTATTTGTTACACCATTTCATGGATGCCAACTCCCCTGCCCAAGAATACATAAATCTAATAGCAGTGATGAATAATATTCTGGAACCACAAAATCAATTTCCAACATGGAGGCCCTTTTCTTTGCAATTTTAATATTGCACCTCCAAATGATTTCATCGTTAACATAAAGTTTGATGTTATGGCCATTTTCGCATACTCCTTTGTCAGGTAAAAGACCTTTGCCTAGAAAAATGATATGGCATCCATTTCATTACTTGTTAAATTCAAGATTGTTAATGTCATATTCAAAAAACAAACAAACAAAAAAAGCAATGAACATATTTTCAAATAAACATTTCAAAAACCTTCTCAAAAATAAATAACATAAGAACATGTGGCAAGAGCAAAAATGAAACATGGTGCTAATTTATGATTACACGGCGAGGTATAAGAACATGCAGCCAGTGTTATGCGGAGTGCTATCGTCCATTAATATACCATCAGTACCCACTGCAGCAATAAAAACATGCACAAGGTGTAGAATTTCATTATGTATTGGAAGACTTTAACGGAATCAGACAGAGGTCGATACGGCCATTCATTGCCACCCCAGCCCATACAAGTAATTGTTCCAGTCCACCGCAGTACTTTCACACATAAATGTAATGGTATCTTTTGATGATGTTTGGCACCCGATAGCATGTTTCTTCTTGCCATATCATTACCCATCAGGAATAGTTCTGGATGTCAAATCGATTCACCATGAACAGTACATGGCCTCTCTACTCTGGGGTCAAAATGCAACGTTCATGTGCCCAATCTAGCTGCACTCTGACATGCAATGAGGATAAAGGAACACAAACCACTGGTCATCAGGCATACAGTCCACCTTTATGCCATCAATGCAACACAGTTTGGTGGGATAATGGCCGTCCTGTAGCAGCAGAGAGATGCAACTCAGGCTACTGTACTGCTAGTAATATATGGCATTCTGCACATAGAGGTTTTGACCCCTTTAGTAATGATACCACAGCCTATTAATAACACTATGATGCACATTCAGTTTTCTCTCAACAGTGCATTGTCCTGCACCCTCTTGCAACATCCCCACGGTCCTCCAACACATTTTCATTGTGCAAATGGTGTCTTTCACTCATGTTCTCTGCTTTGGCTATCTCAGATTACATGAAACTATTGCTACTTGCAAATTGATGCTTTGGTCCAGCATGCCCCTTCTTAAGGTCTTGACGTGTGACTGTGAGATAGCATTTTATGCCAATTTTGGTTGCCATTTGCATTCAGTGATACAACCTCTACCTCATATGTAAACTGTATGTTTTACATTCCCTTTTTACATTCATATCTATTCTTTTAGCGTTTGTTGCTTATTATTTGAGCACAAGTGTACATATATTTTGCCATTGAAAGATACCAGAACCATATTTACTGAACAAATAATATATAGTAGGAGAGCGAATTGCTTAAAATTAGTGCAGTTTGACTTGGGAATACAGTATTTTGTGTAACAGCAATGCCTAGTAATAACTGCTATGACTCACTCAACACTGAAAGAGATTTTGGATGTGTACCTGGGATACGCTAATATGTTTTCACACATTGCCAGAGTTCATATAGTGTAGATAAGACTGATGTATGCTGGGACATTTTATTGCCAATCATCAGCTAGATGTATTGGATGGGCAAAATATTGAGAGAATGGGTGGGTCAAGGCAGAAATGCAATTTAGTAGAGAATGAAAAAATATTGAATGCTGTGTGCCACACACTATTGCATACTTTCCTTGAAACTTGGACACAGCAAGCCTTGAAAGAGAGTACAGCTCCAAAGTTCAAAGATGCAGTGTCAGCTATTGAAAGTAGGATCAATGCATATCAATGTTCAAAGTAGGATATTAAGCAGCTGCCGAAGTAAAATCCAATGCTGTCCCAAATAATAATTTCAAGCAATGGACTGTGAATTTCAAGCAGTGATGCATAACACAAAGTTTATGATATCCATCACCACAGTATTACCAAATTTGGATATTACTGTCGTGGCATTGTAGGTAGGACCAAGATTCTGAGATTCATCTGAAAACACAGATATGTACCATTCATTTGTTTATGCATACACCTGTAATGTAACTAACAGTAACTGTAGAAATGGACACCTTGCAAAGATTCCTTGCTTCTGCAGACAACATTTGTTATATATTTGTTATACATATATATATATATATATGTGTGTGTGTGTATGCAGGTGCAATGGTAGTTCTTGGCGGTGATATAGATGTTGCATAAAAAAACTTTCTTTACTAAACCTATTTTATTGAATAACAACTTAATTAAACAATACACAAAAACAGATCCAGCATATTCATAGAAATGTAACTGGTAACAAAAGAAACAAACATAACATTAGCAGCACATAGACAAGTAAAAAAGAATGCATAAATTATGAAACAGATGCTAGACTCAAAACAGTAAAGCTGCAGTTCCAGTTTATTTCTGTTGGTTAATTAACATATTCATTCACAAATTTAATATTACTATTATTGGTTAAGAGACTTGCTTTTACCATTATATAAGTACATGTGTCATGAGTGTTACACAAGAATTAAGTGACAGGAATTAATTTCAAAATGTTCAAAAAGATTTATTATAAGCATAATATTAAGATAAAAAGGGCAAATAAAAAAAATCTGAAAGGTTTCAGATATTAATTACGTCCAAACGGGTGTTTATTTAACATTTTGTGTATTACCTTTATTTATTAAATACCATGTTGTTCACACTTAAACCATGAAATTCAGTTCATCAGCAATATGGCAAAATAATTTTAAATTGAGCATATCTTTAGAAATTTCGGTACACACTCTCACGCGCTGGAGATAAAAGTGTTTTTCTGTACAACATTGGCATTGCTGGCTTTGAAATCTTTGAGTTTGTTAATTAGAGAATATTGTTACGAATTTCACATTTATTTGGCTATTTATTTAGAATTGTAATTAAAATTCCCTTTTATTTTCCCGTGCAATGCAGACTATTTTTGAAGAGAAAGCTACACCAAAAATAAAATAAAATAAGCAATAAATTGAAAAGTGAAATGATGCAAAATGCCAAAACGAAAGTAATAGTCCTTCGTGATTCAAATCCCTCTGGACTAAAAAAATTTAAGGGAAAATTAAAATAAGGTTATATTACATTTTTTTATTTTATTTACGTATACAGGAAAAAGTTTTAGTAAATGTATACATTTATCAGATCTATACATACATAGAAAAAAGGAAAGAAACACTTAATACAGAGACAAATATCCATACACATATAATCAAAGTATTCTGAATATGTGCATTAAAAAACTTTTTATATTTTTTAACAAGATAAGAATTACATAACCTAAAGTATTAATTTACATTTTAATACTAATTCAAAATAGAGAAACAGATTAATTTCTGACCATATCCACATTTACTTCATTTCATATAAAATACATTATGGGTACATACTTTAATAAACTATAAATGAAAATCAAAATATTTAGAATTTAAGGTATGTTAAAAAGTAATTTTAAATCTGATGAATAATAATTTAAAAATAAGGCATCCTATATTAAAGACACATGGCTTCAAAATGCATACCAGTATAGATAGTTGCTCCTGTTCTTCTAATTATTTCTTCCAACCAATATACAGTATCTACTAAATTACTAAATGATACTCCACCCAGTCTAGCAGCTGATGGTTGACCAATAACAAGGCAGACCAGAGGAAAGGGTGAAAGAACTAGATTACACTGCTGCATTCGAATGACATGGTTTGCTAGGTCTCGACACAAAAGTTGCTCCTCTTTTATAGAAACAGTCATGGTTCTATGTAAACCACAATATCCATAATTAATTTCAGTTTAACAAAAATTCAGCAAAATTTTCTACTACATTACATGTAGGGATGCATACATTAATATTTCCCATTTCAACATCATGCTACTTTCAACCAAAGCTACTTCCATGAACAACACTCTTCAATTATGCTTATGCAAATTCAAAAATGCTGCCATAAATAAATAAATAAATAAAATTAGCTCAAAAACCCAACATTAAATCTTTGAGGATGACTGTCACATACACTTCACAGATATGAATTCATATAAGACTGCTACAATGCATGAAGGGCCAAAAAAGTTATCATCTCATAAGAAGTTACACATGCACAATTTTATATAAACACTGGTATTTCTGTAACAGCTAGTAAGTTCCTTAACTACTGCTATAGCTATAGCACAATTTCTTCTTTTAGATTTCCAAAAAATAAAATGTGTAACTTATCTCCCACACCCTCTCTTCTTTTCTTCCTTTTGAACATGTGCTTTTTGTGCCTGTGCTTTTGAAATGTAAACAAATTTTACCCTCTGCTTTCTTAAGCTTGTGACAGAGAATGCCCACCTAAAACTGGTCTCATGTATTTTACTGTACAAAATTATGCAAATACTTTAACTTCTGAAGGATGCAGTTAAAATAAGAACTTAACAAATGAAAAACATTCCTGGATAAACTAATTCGAATTACCATAATATTTAAAAGAAACGAACATTCCAATAAGAATGCATTTTAACATTGCAATATCTAATATGATATCTTCATTTCTATACTTCCCTATATTTAAATCTCGCCTATTCCAATTGTTGTCTACTGCTATCCCTAGGGCTCTAATTATTTGATGCTGCCGGAATTGCTATGTCATCTGGTTGAAAATTATGTGAACATTTAAAAAATTTTCAAAACCTTGTGCTAAAAAGCTAAGGGGGAAAATATGTGAGTAAATATGGTACATCATTTTTAATTTCTGTTTCTTTGTACTTTTTAAGGGAATATTTTCTTCACTTATAGTAAAATAAATCAGCCATCGGAACGAATGCATCTGACTATAGCAAATATGATTAAAAAATGGTAGTCTCTAGACTGTCCAGGGAAGAAATTTTAATTTTCATTGCAACATTCAGATAGGAATGGTAATGCAATAGATCAAATGACAAAGTAATTTAAATAGCTTCACAGTTTTAATAGCTGAGACATGCATTAACAAAGACTGGTTGCTCATTATGAAGTATCTTTTGTATTCATTTTTAGACTTCCCATTACAGAGAATTTTTCTTACTCATCTCAAGTTTAACCACTTTGCAGTTTCATCCATACGCCACACAAACAACATGCTTTAGCATATGATTTGTCCATATCTGGTATGGATAGCACATTTTCAAATCTTATGTTTCTGATTATCTTGTTTCATTTACTTTAGCTTGCTTTTTTGATTCATAAACAGTATTAAAATGTACACAAAAGCTAAAAAACAGTTTATGTAATTTAATGCAATTTTTAACAATTGAGAAAAAAAATTACTGAAGAATAAAAGCACACATTAGTACACATTTATACAACACACAGAAAAATCAATAAAACTTAGCATCCAATGATTTTAGATTCCTATGGATATCAGTACTCACACTAAAAAATATACAACATAAAATGTTAATTTATTATTAAAATACACAAAGAAAAATGTGATTCTCAATAAACATTAAATGACAACATAACTTCTAGCACAACACAATGCATTTGTTAGAAAGGTTAAAGATACAAAAGTTCCCAACTGCTTAGGCAGTTGAATCTTGCTATAACAGACCAGTATCATAGACAGTCACTAGTAACATAATAAATAACAGGTAAAACATTTTGCAATATGCAAATAAAACTTAAAATAGCTAAAACATGGCACATCATATTAAGCAAATATGATGCACTATGTTTTTGTATTTGGTTTGTACTTGACTAATAAGGAGTAGGCAACTTGGTACAGTTTTGCATTCCTCTTAATAGTCCCTCATAGTATAGATAAAATTGCTTATTACAGCTTGTGGTGACAAATTTATTCTTCTAAGAATGAGGATTTCAAAGTCTGGAGGATTCTTGGAGGAAGCTGACATTGTGCAATGGTTCTTTCTAAAGCATCCCAAATATGTTCTATAAGACTAGACCTGGCAACATTGCTGGCCACACCACATGACGAATATTTACTTCTTACAGAAAATTGTTGACTACCATCCATAAAAATAAAATTCTCTCCAGCAGCTCCCTAGGAAAAGCCTCCATAAATCTCAACTCTATAACACTGTCCAATCACAATTCTCACAATCAAAGATGTACAGTGGTATGTGGTTATTCAACATAATACCTACATACACGACGACTCCACTTCCACCAAAGTGTTTGATTTCCCTTATATTGATGATAACAGATCCCACACTCTCTTTAAAAGAAGACTCATTCAGAATCACTCTCTGCACTGAACCTCAACTTATCATTGAAGAAGATATGGGCTTAGTCTTTCTGTGTCCAAAAATGGTGTGCCTGACTCCATAAATTGTGGGCTGTTTAGTGGACACATATCACTGGTCAGGGCCTACACTGCTAGATATTTATATACAATTTTCCTGGAAACTGTTGTTCCAGATTCAAAGTAAGGTTCTGAAGGAGTTTTCTAGCCATCATGTGCCAATGGCCTTACAAATTATGCATTATTTTGGTTATGAACCAAAAAAAAAAGTACATTAAAACAATATGTGGAAGCATATTATGCATGGGGTGAAAACATAAAAATTATCTTGCCAAAAATGTTTTTAATCCCAAAATACTAACTGTGTGCAAAGAGTCTAAGAAGCAAAGGCTTAATGTAGCTTAAGTTTTGTACATTACATAAAGATAACTTTAAAGTCATTGAGACATAAAATACAGACTTTCAAAAATTCTGCTAATATTTTTCACATATAGTTAATAGATTACTAGCTGAAAATAATACCCTTGGACTAGCTTTTTATTTCTCTCACATATAGATATGCATACTTAACAGTAGTATTACCACTGAGTTGCAAGTTAAAATAAAATCGAACTTACCTTGGTTGAAGATTATGTACACTTCTGTCATAACCTCTGAAATATTCTTTTAATGACACTGGTTCTCCAAACCGCACACAAACATTCCCAAAATAGTCTGACATAACTTTACGTGCCTTTATTAAACCCTGGGGAAAAAATTTCTTTTCTTAATAATAACTGAAAGCATGCAATTAGGAAATGTTGCAAAGATGTATGTAAGCTATAAATCAATAAATGAAAAGAAAAAAGCAGATGTGTTCTAGAATGAAATCAAATTTGCTGATAATATTTTCCCTCTCACTGCCCAAAATCTGCCTTTCAAGTCCTATTTTTTAAAAATAATGAAATTAAAGGTAAGAGAAATATGAATTTAGATTATTAAAATATTTGTACATTTAATATTAAACAAACATGGTGATGCTTGAAACACTAAAACAAAATTCAAATTTAAATAATAGCAATATAAATGGTCTTTGCATAAGGAAAAAGAAAATACTTCCAGGCAAATGTTTTGGGAAAGCCTACAGAAATAAATTATGATATTTTCTACTAAAGACCATACTACTTGGCACTTTTCTAGTTCTCATGTATTTTTTTTTTTTTTTTTTTTGTATCAAATGTGAGAAACTTAATTTGGCTTCTGGAAATAACTATCTTTAACCATCATCATATAATCATGTTTTTTATGTAGTCATAGATTATTTTTTTATTGCAATGAATTTCACGACTTTTGTTTTATTACAAGATGAAAAAGCTATTTCATTTCTTTAAGAAAAATGTATTTGTTCATATAGAATGACTGTGCTTGAATAACCACTTGATACTAAAATGTGACAGACAACCTAAATGGCCTATGCAGCCTTCAGCCATGCCAGAGAGATAAAAGTACCGCAATGAAAACGTTGCTTGTTATACACTGCATTCTTTTCCTAACTTCTATACTTACAGAGCTAAAAGTTAATGTCTATTGAATTTAGTGAACTACAGTTTCAAACGAATCACAACAACTTATTGGAATAATTACACGAGAGGTATGTGCCCATTCCTTGTTATAAATGCTCATTCCTTGTTGTTGACCTAACATTGGTACATGCACCAAAATCATTAATCAGGGAAATTGATGAAAGCTTATTCCCAATAAGAAATAATAATGACATAGGCACCATTCTACTCCCAGTGTCATAAAATTGGAGAATGTTTCTCTGCTGCTGTTCTCAGCTGCTCTATGCAAGGTTCATAGACTGGAACAGAAGAGAATGCCACAGATGGAAATACATTTTCTGATTCCTGAAATAAATATAAACCTTCTGATTTTCAGGCTGCCAGATGCACACATCTCTTCTCAGAGTAAATCATTCTTACCATTTTACTGATGTTTATAGGCCAGAGTAAAATGGTGCAATAAACATCAAACAGGCCCTGCCTACCAACATTCTTCCTCTTATTTAATTGAAGTCATATGGCATTGTATGTATTCCACGAAAAACATTTTCTGACCTCTGAAATGCTATTTTTAATTTTATAGCTTCTGTTTAGTGTTACACATTTTTTTGTGTAATTTTTATTTATTATGGTTAATTTTTACTTCCTTGTATGAAGTAAAGAAAGTATTAAGATGTCGAAAAATTTTGGGTTTCAGATTTCAACAGAAATATCCATTTTGACTATTTTTTTGGGAGACTATGCAAGGTTAGTCCACCTGTGACATTCTCTTCTATTCCAGTCTATGAACCTTGCATAGTACATATGGACAGAATAAATTACTATTTTATTCAACTATTAAACAACTATTTTATTTTAAAAAAAAGGAATTGTAAAATGGATTTTTTTGTGACATCTGTACATGTGCATCTACATTACTCAAAAATGATTAACTACAGAGCACTGAAATTTTGTATATAACACTGCTATAACATCTAGTTGCACACCTTTCTTTTTTATTGCAACCAGCAGAATCAAAAATTATATATTGGGTTTTGACATATTTTGCCTCCCCATATTTCTTGCATTTATTACTGTGCTTCGTGGTCCCCCTCCTCATTTTTGCATGCAATTTATTCCAAATTGAATATGTGTTGAATTTTAAACGTACTTTTTATTTTATTTTACATTATTAGCACCATATGTTGCTGCTATCAACATGCAAACAAATTACAGATTTTGAATTACTACTTTAGTATTTATTCATTTTTGGATTGTTAATCCAGGTAATTTGATGTTTTTTCCTTTTTCAAATTATTCATTTTTACTACTACAGTTTTTATTAAGTTATAATGTTTGACGTGTTTTGCAATCATACGATAGTGATAAAACTCTAGACAGACTGACAGTGAATTATTGCTAAGTAACAACTGAATTTTGAGAAGGGTGTCAAAGACCCTTTATTTAAAACTAAAAAAGAACAGAAGGTACACTTGGTACTTACAACTCAGCTAACCACTTGCAGTAAGATAACTTAAAATCACAGTAAGTCAAAAGTCAAATATAATTAAAATGAGCTAGAAGGCAAAGGCTACACATATCAATTGATGCAAAGTTGGCTCAAAACTTAACTGGCATGGATATTCGAATTATAATGCAAGACCAAAGATTGCAGATGTTACTTAAGACAGCAACCTAGTGACGTGGTCTAAAGAGGCAGAATCATGTTCTATCTAAAAAAAATCAAACCTTAAATACACATAACCTAATTTGCATTATGGTGAGTAAACAGAATGCAGAAGTGGCAGTAAAGGTTCATAACATAAAATAACTGGTTAATTGACATAAAGGAACCTTGTAGAATTTATAAATCTACGCTTCAAGAGGCATAACACATTCTGTCTTACAATCTAAAAATCAAACCTTAAATACATGGCAGGGAAACAGAAGGGAAAAGCGACAGTAAAACTCTTACAGAATTTATCAACTTAAAATTTTTATCTTAAATAAATCACTTAACACATTTTAGGATTTACTACAAGTGAATTACTTTTCATTTCAAGCTTTTGTTGGTGTTGTGTTACAGATTTTAAGAACTAACTCCTCAAATTTTTACTTTTTATTCTTTATTATATATATATTTTTAGATCATATTTTCATTTTATTTATTTTTTCATATGTTGGATTACTTCTGTTTTACATGTCTTTGGAATTGATCCACTCAAATTGTAAATTATTGGATTTTTTAAGCTTTATTGCTTATTTATGATTTATGCTATTATTTTTTAAACCAACCAGTATGTTTCTCAATCTAGTACTGTATTTTTTTAATAGTGGATTTAAAAAAATATGCATATGGTTTTGTTTTCAAGTACCATTTATTAGTTTTGAAAGTTTTGTTTTTGGATTCTATCTACTCGTAATTCTCTATTTGTCTGTGTTTTTGATACTATAATTTTGCATTTTTTTGCGTTGCGTACTTTGGCATGAAGGCATGGACTGATAAAGACACAGATTACTTATTTTTTTTAAAAAGTTCTTTTTTTTAATTTTAAACTTTGATTTGCGGCTTGCTCAGTTCAAAAACAGGCCCTTTTTTTATTTTTATTTATTTATTTACTTCTTTTTTTGCACCAATTCCCTGATGGCAATGCAGGAAAAGACATAAATTTAATATTTAATTTTTGGTTTTGGCATATTTTGACCAACTATTTCTTGCAGTTTACCACTGCACTTCTATTTTCTTTCATGTAATTTATTCCGAACTGAATATATGATGAATTTTAAATATATTTTTTAAAATTTTACTTTACATACATATATATAATAAATTATAGATAAGAAATTTAGAACTCAGTCCACAAAGACACAATAAAATTCAAGACCAGTAAAATCAAAAATCCCCAATAAAAATGTAAAAAATCAGATGTGGACGCCACAGGACTTCCTTATACGGCCTACACACACACATCGTCCATACACATTTTTTGCTGCATTTCATTTAAAATTATTTCCTCAAATTTAATTGGAAATTTATTTCTCATTCACTTAATTCAGTTCTAATTTCATAGCAAAGCAAAAATAAATAAAAACTCAACATCTTCACTAAAAACTGAAAAAGATAAAACACCAAATACAGTTAAAACAATTACAAAACAATTTTTACAAATAAAATTAAGAGTTTCTACGCAAAAACAAGCAAGACAAGAAGGCAGATTTTTTCGGTGCACAAAACAGAGTTTTCTTACTATCCTATTCGGTGAAAAGACACTGAAGGTCCAAAAATTGACTAATTCACTATTCTGCCAAGTTTCAAATGTAAACAAATATGGCTACTCCCTTAGGCTTAGCCACACTGTTTAAATTGCTGTGTTTGTTTGCTGTTTAATTGTTGAGTTTTAAATTGTTGATAATTCTACAACTATTGCACACAGATTAAGTAAAGGCATACAAACCTTAACCAAAACATAAGAACAATACAATTCAATAATTTTTAAAGCCAAAAATGCCCAATTTACCAACATATTAGAATAATAATAATAATAATAATAATAATAAAAAACTGAGCTAACCAAGGCAAGTAACACAGCAGGTATGTATTTGGTGTGGCCGATTATAACAAAAAAGAGAGCTGCACAACTACATGTTATAGCAGTCCTATATATAAAAAAAATTCAATGTTCTGAGGCTACTCGTTTTTATAAAAGATATATATATACATACGTATAGACATCATGAAAAATATCTCTTCTGAATCCATTTTGGGAAAAAGAGTTCTTTATTCTGTCCTTACATTCAGATGTCGCTCAAAAACATTGTTAAAATTGCATCTGATAGTGGTCAAAATGGATATTTTTGTTGAAATATGATGCCCAAAATTTTTCAAGATTACAATACTTCCTTTACTTTGTACAAGGAAATAAAAATTAACCCCTAATACTAAACCAGAAGAATTACTAAAACAAAAAACTTTTAAAATGTAATCTATATATATATGTTGAAATCGTTGGTCATAAATATATTTCCAATAACAGAAAAGTTTTAAATGACAAAAATATTTATGTTTTTGCAATTTTAAATTAAAAAAAATTATTTTGGACATAAAACAAAATCTAACTTTTAATGCAGTCTCCTGTTTCCTGGACTTATATTTCGCAAAGTTCTACATCAGTTATGAAAAAATAAAAACAGAAGTTTAACTCCCATATGTCAAATTTGAAAAAGATATTTAATTTCAAAATTTGCAGTCTTTGATGTTATTTTCAACTTGCCTTGAGGGTTTGGTTAATTAAGTTAAAATAATTCGAGGAAGTAAGTTTAAACGAAGTGCCGCAAAAAATGAGTATAATTTAAGAAGCATACAAGGAAGTCATGTGGTGTTAACAGGTTTTTTTTTTTTAATTTTGGCTATTTTATTTATCTAGATAAAATGCAATAAATGTTACCATGCCTTTTCCGCATTTGTTCTTATTTCATAACTTTCAGCTTTTTAGGATGGAATTTCAGGTATAAAACCAACAGAAATCAAAGAAAAATTGAAGTTTAGCAGAAATAGAAGTGAAAATGCGGGAAATAATAAAAAAAAAAAGCTTGGGAGGAAGACCAGTATTAAGTGAAAGGTGAAATTAGTCAAAATTAGCCATAATGGATAAAAAATTCATAGTATGGCTTTTAAGAAAACAGTTCCAAGACAAGTCATTGATTGAAAAAGAAACCACTTTTAAGGCACATCAAAGAAATGCAGTTTATAAGTCTGTGAAAGGGGAAAGAAACTCCACACTACTGCACTTTAAAATTCTATATTATGTTACAGAAAAGGAAAAAAATCACATAATATTTTTTAACAGTATTATTTTAAAAGAAATCAAAAAGTTTGATAATGTCCAAAAATTTCAAGATGATATAAGACTTAGATTTTTTGATGCAGAAATTCAAATGCAGGATAATTATAGATATAATAAAAATGCAGGCTGAAACTACGTTTTCTACTTTAGCACTTTTAAGCATCTGAACATTTTAATTAATGCACATGCAAATTTTAAAATTTGTTGTTCTACTTAACTTTTTAATATACAAAATGCAAACAAATTTAAGAAAAAGAGAAACATCTGTAAGGACAATAAAATTATCTGAACTGAAATAAATCAAAAGAAAACTATGCAACTAGAGATGAAAGATGATTTTATTGTTAACCATGATTTAACTAGAGGATATAACTGATAAACTTGACATTCATACAAGATTAAAATTCATTAAAAGAAAGGATAAAAATTTACAATGAAAAATTCTGTAAATAAAGAATCTTGAATATGCTATGTCTTGCAAATATAGAACTTGCCCATATAGGAAATATTAATCAGCAAATTAAAGACTAAAATTTGTAGTACTTTATGTATATTTTGTTTCATGCATTTTTTAATTTCAAGATGTTCTTTTTGTTAATCAGACAAACATTTATGCTTAGTAAAATAACATGATTTTTTTAATACAGTCAAATACAAATGCTTGTTATTCTTTTGTTTATATCATTTGTTGTTTTTAAATATACCGAATGTAAAATTGTCCTCAAAGATATTCTGAAATATTTCATAAATATTCTGCTTTACTAATTGATGACATTAATTTTTGATTTTACTCAATTGTTTCTAAACCTATTCAAAACTTACTGGTAATAATGTTTTGATATCTTCTTTTGATATATATATACACAATTTGGGAGGGTGAATAAATTTATTTAAAAAAATTTTTAGAATATTTTTTTTAAAGACAGGGTTTAAAAAAAAGGGGGGAAGGTTTAAAAAATTAAACCTTTTTAATGTTATCCGACTTCATCATTTCATATCAATGTTTTATCTGTTTAAATTAAATATGATGATTTCATGTAAAAGAATTGGAGCATAAATAAAGTAATGTGATTGGAAACACTGCATTCAGTCTGGCAGTACTGTGGACTTCCACCTGGTTAGAAGGGAACAGGAACATCTGATGGAAAGCCAGTTCGAGCTTGAATGTTTGGATTGTGTAGAGTCATAAAGTTGTGCATAGCAATTTTTTGGGGGGGGGGCGGTAAACTGTTTTGTCCAGTGCATTTTGAAAATGAGTGACATCAATTTCAAGCAAAGTTGCATCATCAGATCTTCCTAAAAACTTTCACAAAGCTTCAGGAGAAGGGTACAGGTCCATTTGATGCACACCTAGTTTAAGCTTGAATTTTGAACTGTGTAGAGACATAAAGTTGTGCGTAGGAATTTTTTCTTTTTTGGTAAACTGTTTTTTTTCAATGCATTCTGAAAATGAGTGGTATCAATTTCAAGCAAAGTTGTATTATCAGACTTTCGATAAGAACTTTCACAAAGCATCATCTGACCTACGAAGACAATGTTTTGTGAAGAATCTAAGTTTTTCAGACGATTTAAGGAATTTTCAGAAATAACAGAATTGATTAAAGATTAATCTCAGAAGAAAGTCTGCAACTGTCTGAACTGATGAAAATGTTGCCAAAATCTGGAATGTAGTACATTCTGATTGTCACTTGACAGTCAGAATGATCAGAGAAGAGCTGAATCATGCTACCATTTATTAGATTTTTTACAAATGAATTTTGTGATGAGGAGTATCTGTGAAAAATTGTTTCAGAAAACCTTTCACAAAAATGAAGAAACGAAAGAATAACAGGAAGGACAAGTGCTCTGATATTTTCCCTCATTTTCTGGAACATATAAATACTGCTCATGAGCCAGAAATGACACACTTCAAATTCATCGAGATTAATAAAAAGCAAGAATGGGCATGTTAAAGCTGATTTGCTTTTTCAGTTGATAGGGAGTTATCCACAAAAAGTTTGTGCCTTGAGTAAACGGTGGATTAACACTTTTACTGAGAAGTTCTTGAAAGACTTTGAAAAAGAGTCATGCGTCTGAGGCCAAGAAACATACCTGTGGCTTTTCAGCACCCTTATTCCCCCACATTGAGTTCATGACTTTTTTCAGTAACCAAGACTGAAAACCCACCTCAAAGGATATCATTTTGGAACACTAATAAACATTTAAATTACCACAACTAACCAACTGAAGGCAATTCCACTGTCTGATTTCCAGCAATATTATGAAGAATAGAAAACTGTCTCTAACACTATGTAGCTTCTCAAGGTGATTACTTTAAAGAAGACATTGAAATTGTAATTTTTATTGAAAAAATCATAAAAAATCAATATACTTTATTAATAGACCTCGTAATTCTTTTTATATCTGAAGAAAATGAATCTTATACTTATTTTTTAACTGGTTTAGTAAAAGAACATTTTAAAATTTATTTGAAATCAGCATTATATTAATAAAGCTTAGAATAAAACTATCATTACAATTAAATTTCCAACTCTTAGGTTTTCCTTGCTTTCACAACTATTCACGTTGTATAAATTTCATATAAAATAGAGTTCAACATTACACCACATTTATGGAATTTACTTTCTATAGCAGTTTATTTTTATTTTTAAAACAAAAAACACTTCTTAAATTTCAATTCTTTTTCATTTTTATTATTTCTTTTTCTATCAAAAATTCATCTAACTGAAAATATTATTATTTCTGTAAACAGCAATTCATGATTCTGCTTTGTAAAAACAGTATCGCCATTTACTCAACCAAACATTTTAAAAATCCAGTGCAAGGATTTGAGGATTTTTTAAAACTAACCTACAAAAAATATATGCCAAGATATAAGTATAAAAAATATAAGTCCAAGAAGATGTGTAGTTATATTTTGTAAATACGTTTAAATATTATGACACTGCTGTTTGCCAGACCACTTTTAACATTTCCTTCATTTCCTAATAAAATGTTCTTTTATTATTAAGAGACGAGCACTAATAGTTTGACCCAGTTTTACATCTGTCTTCATGGACTAATTGCATGAGGCTCCTACAGTTTTGCTTAAAAAAAAACATTTTTCCACACAAAATTCTCCACATAAGTATCCTCTCATAGATAAATAATCATATTGTGTTTTATCACATTGCACAACCAGTACATTGATTAGTGAAACTGACTGCCATACCAATGAGCCCAACTTTAAATCCCAGGCAAAAGTTTTCTCAAAAGGTTGATGGTAGAGGAAAAGGCATGGGAGACTCACACTGCCTCCTGATGTGTTCTGCCTCAAAATTGAAGTGAAACTGCTAAGGTTTCATCTATTTCTACCTGTTTATCACAACTAATCCAGATTAGATAGCATTTTATAATTATTGTTGTAATCTCAGTTTTCTTCTTCACTCACTTGTTTCACACTAAAATTCTTGAAAATTTCCAAGAAGAAAATCTGCTTATAATGAAAAATGCCATTTTAATGTACAAGTGGGAGAATGATCATGACAAAAATGTAAACCCAGACAAGACTTGAGTTATTTTTTAACCATATATCACCGAAATTTAAAGAAATGGGAGTGGCTAGATACCCACAGAACTCCCAGTGTCACCTCACTGAAGAATGTTGTAAAGCTAATGGATAAGACTAATTTATAGTTCAAGGGCATAGCAAATTTAAAATAGTGTGGGTTAAAAATGATCCTGTCACACCAGCTGTTGATTAAACCCACTGATTATCATTTACTTCTCATCTTTTCAATTTTCTTTTCTTGTGCTTTTTTAATACCTTAAAATTTTAATTTCTTTTGACTTACCAGAGATAAAAAATGTTACATATAAAATAATGTATTTTTATTTGTATGCTTAAGGTTGACCAGCTAGTCACTTAAAAGCTGACCTGCAATTTACCATAGATAATTTAATGAATTGCTTTATTTTAAACGCAATTTGATTGAATTTAAAAATGTTTAGGCATTTTAGAATATAGCACAGACAAATTTTCCTAAAAAACATCTGGCAAAAAAATTAACATGTGCTACAGAAAAATTATATGAAAGGCATTTGGTAGGCTAATAAAATTTGGAACATCGTATTAATAACAACAGTTATACAAGAAACTGCATATTAAAAATTATGCACAATTACAGCCTTCTTCATAATTTTTAATAGCTTTTTGTTAAATGAATGGAAAACTTAAAAATTACAAAAACTTAACAAATGTCAGCTACCTATAGCACTGTTTCCAGTGCTCATTTTTTTAACATTATATAGGCCTATATATGTACAAAAATATTACTAGAATGACCTTACTCGTGTTGATTCTTTAGGTTTGGGAACACCCAATAGCTCATAAGCATACAATGTTTCTTCCAGAGTCCGATCATAGCTTATGCTGATTGGTACTACAATTACGTCCGGAACTTTGGATGAAAAATACATATCCAATATTACTTGCAACATACCTATAAAAATACAACACAAAAGTATCCAAATTTAAGAATTCTGATAAATCATAAAATTTAGTTTTTTTTTTAATTTAAAAAAATATTTAAATTACCTAATTTAGGGACAAGAGATTTAGCAGTTCTGCTTCGAGTTCCTTCTATAAAGAATTCTAGAGGATATTCACATCCTTCAATATGAGTCTGAACATACTCAGAAAAGATCTCCCGATATAGTCGATCATCGACAAAAGAGCGCCGAATGAAAAATGCTCCAGCACCTCTTAATAAAAAACTTAATGCTTTAAGTCCCAAGAAATCTAAAAAAGAGAAAAAGAAATATGAACAAATTTTCAAATTTTATGTATACCAACATTTTGATAAACATCACACTATCAAAAATAAAAATGTTCTAAAATAATTATATCGACATGTTATGTTCAAGGCATCTTAAGTTTTCTAAGTTACTTCCTGCACATGAGTATTTTCTTAAAACAATGAACCCACCTTTTTTTTTACTGTCAACCATTCAGATGAACATCTCTGGTCTTGCAACAATGATCTGCACTTTTAATTATTATTGCTGTCACATTAACACTCACCTGTTAGTTTGAAATCTGCATTTAATGTTTTCAAAGAGTTTATTAGGAAGTATTATGTTGACAGCTTGACTAGTCTTAAAACATGCAAGATTTAAAAACAAACTCTGTTTAGGCTTCACCATTTTCAGTAAAAAATGCTGATTTGAAAAAGCTGATACTGAAAAATGAAAAAGAAAACCTTTGAAAAGCACATTTAGATTTGAAAATTTCTCAATGCAGTTTGTACGCCTTTAGTGGGGATACATAATATATTAAAAGGAGATATACTTAGGTATGATATTTCTTTAACTTTTGCTCCTAACTACATATATATATATGGTTATATATTTTCTTAAAATACACAGTAAAAGCCTGACTACCTGGCATTCAACTAACTGGAATAATGAAGAATTTCAGAAAGATTTTTGCCCTGGAAAACTGAGTAAACGATAGATTTATAATGTTATTAATATTTCACATTGAATCTACACTGTTGCCAAACAGTGTGATTTAGTGCCACTTATGGATTAGCAGGGTGTCGTAGTACAAATATAAGAAATTCGTTTTGGTTTAACATAAATCCAATAAATTCTAAACAAGCCAGTTTAATTTTGATACAAAGGATATAAGTTCCATTTTTCCTCGCATTTCGAAAAAGATTATTAATATTTCGAACTGCATGGTGTATATTTTCAGGATCCGGACATTAAAAAAAAAAAAAAAGCCATGATACACAGCTTTGAAAGCATATAAACAATGGCAATATCAATATGAAAAATTATGATAAGCAATTAAAGTTTTTTCTATGCTGCATCCATAAGTTGTATCTTTTTACTATCTCACTAAATAGAATGATTTGTTCATTTAAACTTCTACCAGAATTATTGGCAACATCTCTACCAACTTTTATGTTTTGTAGAATTTCATAATAATGGAAATAAATTGGCATTTATGACTGAAATTTGTTTTTTTCTTTTTGAAAGCTTAGATAATTTTAAATATAGGCTTTCCATATTCGTGTCAGCAACTAATAAGATGAGTGCTTTTAAAATTTAGAGTGGAAATTTTCCCCACTGCTTTGACCTTTTTAATGTGAATTCTATTTTTTATACACTCAACTATCCGGAGTTTTCATGTATCTAGGATTCAGTATTTTCTGATCTTTACAGACAGTCACGGCAGTAAAAACATTTTTAACACCACAGGTGAGATGATTCTGTGAAAAAAAGAATCTAGCATTTTATATGGCATCCATACAGTAAAAATTGCAGTTAAAATAGTTACTATGCTTTAATTAGTTTAAAAAACAAGTATCCACATCCTTGTATAAAAAATTTAAAGATATTTATTTAATTTACACTTCTACCAAAAATAAGCATTTCATTATAGAGTGAAACAACAGATCACAAATGCTACACTTCGCTAACATTCCGGTTCATGAACAAATTATCTGAACAAAAAATGTTACAGATGGACAAACAATGTTTCCAGTTACAAACACTCAAGTTGGCAGTGTTTTTAGGGAATCTCTATCAGAAAATTAACATTTAGGAATTTCTAAAGATATAATTTTATCATTTACCATTGCTTAGTGCCTAATAACAAAGCCCAGAAGCAAGTGACTTACAGCAGTGTGAATTTAAATTCCAGAAAAATAAGATAGGTTGGAGAGAGATTTATATCGCCATATTGTGCATCTACACAAAACAAGGAGCAGGAATTTAACAATGAAAATATGAAAAAGTTACTACAGAATTGTGAAAATGAGCTCAACAAGAAAGAACTACAGTAACTTAAGAAGTAAGAACAAAAGGCAACCAAGGAAGAAATGCCTTAAGAAAAAAAAATATCCTTGTTCTCCTGATGTGTAAAATCATGCAAACTGAAGTACGATGCTAAGTATTCCTGTACTGATATCACCCTCATAAAGTAATAGTAGCTACAACATTGGCATTTTCAATGGCAATGTCATGTTCCACATCAAAAATATTTTAAAACATAAGCAACAACAAATCACACTGAACAAATTTTGAGTGAAACATGATGAGAATCTCAAGCAAAATCAAGTGGTGCTTAGAGGCAAAGAAATGATAAAAGAAGATTAACTCTTTCGGTCCTAATGAACACATATGTTCCAGAGATTAGATTTCATACCCTATTGGGTAAATAAAACTCACTTTTAAATAGGTTTTTACATTTGCAATGTTTTTAAGGAATTAGGGAACAAATATATGACTAAAGAAACCTGGCCTATTTGCTAAATGTGTCAGGCTGCACTTTGTAAAGACTGCTTTATGCCCTATCATACTTAACTTGTGCTGTAAGAATAATCTATTTAGCACATTTCATTTAACTTTATTATTTATTCATAGTGTCAGGTTATTATCACAATATCCTACACGATTCGGACAAATAGTCCTAGTTGACAATATGATTGGGACATACTGTCCCAGGAGATTTCCAGGAAAAGGGAAAAATTAAAAACTTTAAACTCATAATACAGTTCTTTTCATATGTCAACATAAAATTAAACTATTTTTCATAGCTAAATTTTAATCATTTAGTTGGGTTGAAAGGATTAAAGATATTTTTTTGGAGGGAAATTTCGCATCTAAATAATAACAACTCAATCATTTTCACTTGTGTCATCCACTCTTGTTGATAGATATACCATAAAATTAAAGTTTTTGATCTATATGACAAGCTTTGTGTTTATCTTTCTTGTTTTATATTTATTAATTTCCTTTGCTTTGGGGTTATGAACTTGCAGACACAGCACTCTTGTAAGGTTAAATAAGCAATCACCTGTGTTTTAGGAATGAATTAATTTATTTTATATTTCTACAAGAAAAATCACAGGAGTGAATTAAATTCTCAAACCAAAGATTCACTGTAATGATTTTTCATGACACAGATACACAAGCTAAGTTCAAGGTTCAGCGAAATACATTAGAGAGATATTTTCACACATGTATTCAAAGAATTTCATACAATTTTCATTCTGACTAAGCATGGAAAAGGAGGAGATTCATGGAAAGGCATTCAATATCTATCCCTTTTTCTTGAAGATAGGCATTTTTTATTATTTGCAATTTTATTTAATAATTACTGTTTATTTTCAGATAGTTAATTGTAAAGTAAATCTCAAAATAGGTAATGTTCTACTTTGATTAATAAATTTAATTTTTGATATTATGTATGTAAAAATATGATAGATTTCAAACTGTTCGCTGCTGGCCCATCGTCAGAACAACAAATATGTAAAATTACAAATAATTCCATTTCTAGTCATTACTATTCCGGTTATGTTACTTTTGAATGGGTAATGGTCATCGGAATGAACTGTTACGAAATTAATCTAAAACACAATACTAATATATTTATTTAATTATTCTCCCTAATATTTTTTCTCTCAAGTTAACTGCTGAAAAAATCTGTTTCACTTTGCAATCCATATATAGCTCTTTTAATCTGAGGAAGAATTTTACGAGGATTTTATTTTTGGTGCAGTGAACCTTCAGTTTCTTACCTGGTTGGGAGACTTGTCTCAATTTTCTGCAACTCTCCTTCAAAATTAATTTCCTTTCCCTAAGCAAGTCAGGCACTTTTATGTAATTGCCTCACAGATTTCAAACCATTCACAATAATACACCTAATGAACACTTTTTCCACATGAAACTCTACCTTTCATAATAATTCCTTTGTAATCTTAGACAGAGATCTAGTTTCTTTCATCAATAGTTGTGTATGCTGAACTATTTGGAGCTGAGGGAAGAAATGCTGGTTTGACAAGGATTTAAATTTTAGTGAAAATTTTTAATCCCCATTTTATTAAATATTGTTAATCCACATAGAGATCTTTCACCTTAATCATCAAATTTTCATAATGTTGCATCAAGCTACGAGGGATCAACAGAACACAAACATCTCTCTTTTCCAAAGTTTCTGTCAAAATCAGCATATTGATATTGGTGAAATTTCTCTAGCTTGTGATATTTACTCATATTTTTCGATTTCTTGTTTGATGACCATCTTTCTTTCTACCTCACACTAGATTAGAGGTATTTTGCTGCACTAAGAGTTGCTGGTAAATATGGCACTAGGTTAGAGGCATTTTTGCTGCCTGGCATATATCTAAAACTTTTCACCCCTTCAGCACTGCAGCTGCAGTTGTTGCCTCTGGCTCTTATGCCAGCATTACACTTCTTTTAATCTGTTGATATTTTTTGTCTTCCTAATTTTCAGTCATCATGTACACTGTGCCAAAAAAAAAAGGACAGTTCTATACCTCTCATTCTACTGGGCCGATTGACGAAATTCAAATTGCGTTTTTCATGTCTCGAAAGCACAACTTAGGCTATGTATTAGATTTATATGTATTATTGTTCAAATATACGTATTTTGACACAAAATTGGACTTTTTCTGAAATGACATGCCAATTGTTTTTCCATATTTCGATTTGACGACTCAAATTATGCCAAACATCCAAGTTTTGTAAAAATCACAAGAGCAGCTCCTCAATGTTAATTCAATTTGGTATGCATTTATTAACATCTCTTTTTTTATGAAACTTATTTGATTCCTTCTTACACAGTTCAAAACTTAGGTTCACTCCAAATAAAATTCGCAAATTTTTTTTTGATTTATATTTAAAATTTGTATTTTTAAATAATTTTTATAAATTTTTCGAAAAAAGTTTTTAATTGTAACCTATAACATTTTTACAATCATCTTAAAGTAGATGTATTTCTAAGCATACCTGCAAAAAATTAGAGCTTTTTATTCAAAATTTTCAAAGATATATATGAATTTATATATTGGCGCTTTTTGAAATTTGGCATATTTGTTGAAAGCAATAATAATGTAAATGTGGTTTACGAACTTTGTTAAAATTATTTGAAAGCAGAATGATGGTGACTTTTCCCCCTCTCATTCACAATGTAAAAAGGGAAGAATGATGTGACTTTTCTTCTTGCTCTGCACAACGAAAGGGGAGGAAAATAGGTTATTACATATTAAGAAGTTTGCTAAGTAAATCATTCTTGGCTCAAACTGAAAAAAATTCGGCAAGTTAAACTTTTTTAATTTCTCCATAAATTTCACACCAAATTCTACAAAATTTAATATTTAGGCATAATTTGAGCCATAGAATCAAAATATGGAAAAAAAATTGGTATATTATTTCAGAAAAAGTCTGATTTTGTGTCAAAATACCTATATTAGAAAAAAGCTATATATAAATTTAATATATATCCTATGTCGCGCTTTCGAAACATGGAAAACGCAATTTGAATTTCGTCAATCGGCCCAGTAGAATGGAAAATATAGAACTGTCCCCCCCTTTCTTTTGCGCAGTGTACGTCTGACATGTCCTTCATGAAAGCTCAGTAACCAAATGAAAAGTTGTACAATGATCCACTGTTTGATCACTACAAATTTCGGCAAATAATGCAAAATTTTGCTGCCATAAATGTTTATTTTTAAAGTCTGATCTTTTATTTTCTAAAGTATCCTCTGCCTACAAACTCCATTTGCGATTTATTTTCTGTACACAGTCTAGGTAACCCAATGGAAAGTTGTACTATAAAACCATTAGGCTGACAACAATTTATTTTAAATTTTCTTGTGAGTTATTTTACTTCAAAATTCAAGACAAGACTGTAAGTCATTTGACTGCCTCTATATGTCCAGCACTTAGAATATGGTGGATCCATACACCTATTTGGAAAGAGCTTAGGAATTAAACTATTGTGCAGATGTCTGTGGTGTTACAAAAGTCTCCACATCAAACATCTGTGCATGTCCATAGAAATATGAAGAGTTTCGCCTTCATGTTATATCTGCAATTGCAAAATAAATTCATTATAATTGTGACAGGTATGTTTTCTTTCTGTAACATTAGTTTTGATTTGGCATGTATTTGAAAAACAGCTCAAAATTAAACAGCTAGATTGAATAGTTTAGCTGGTAGACAGATGGAATATACCCTCAAAGCATTTATATAGCCCGTCATGAACTACTAGATTTATTAGCAATAGTATGACCAGAATTATCGTAACGATTCAAGAGGTGGTTTCGAGAGTGTTCAATGATGCACCTTAACTTCATTATCTATGTCCAAAATCATTGGGATAATTCGAGAGATAGTTTCAAGAATTTTCAGTCATGCATAGTTTAATGATTACTAAAAAAATCTGGCAGATTCCATTGGATGCCATGCTGATCAGTCAGGGCCATTATGAGAGATACTGATATGAGATACAAATACCGCTGAAATTGCAATCATATTCTTTTTTTGGTGAATTCTTCTTTACTGGTCACCAGCAAAAGTAGTTATTATAAAGTTCTGAGAAAAAGTTTTTAACGATTTCTTAGGTTAGGATCCAAAGATTCAAATGATCTCAGTATATTGGTCCTTATATTAATTGTGAGTAGAAACAAGATTACTTTAAGCAAAAGCCTAAGCAAGTTAATAGCTTATTTAAATAAATTTTCTTTCTCACATAAGTTTCTCTGCAGTGTGCGTTGGCATGCATCATTTAATTTATCCCCTTTCAAAAGACTGCTAGAGTTTAAAAAAAATTTTTTTTTTCTTTTTAATAATGATTTGCAATTTACTCAAATAACACCTTTTTATGTAATTCTAGACCATGTTATGCTTCCAATTCATTTTACTTGTACTAAAATAAAACAACAATAATTATAAACGTAGAGGTATAAGGAAATCAGAAGGAAATATTTGGTTTCTCTACCTGAAGAAAAAAACACGCAGTTGCCCAGTACAAGAATTACAAATTTTCATTTTCTTTGAACTTAACTTTTATAAACAATAAAAAACAGTAGATATAAGATGTATTTATTCACATTTATATGTAATCATGTTAATTACATATTCATTAGTTTACTTCAAAATTTTGTTTATATTCAAAACTTGTCTCATTACTTTTGAAGCCATATAAATTTGGACTTGTGGCTCTCGATTGTTCATAAAATCTATCGTGTGGCTCCCATCATCTTAAAGTTTGGCCATCCCTGATATATGCCAATAATAAATTTTGTGATCAAACTTAAAAAATATTCACATTAAAATTTTTAATTTCTCCAAATGCTTTTATGAAATAAAATTTCTCAAAGGAATAGAAACTCATATTTTATATTAGCATAGGGGGAAAAATAGTATACCTTTACTGCGTATTGATTCTTTACTTTCTTTATTAGCAGTATAGACGCAGAGAAAAAATGCAACAACAAATGTTAGCAGCACATTGAACAAAGTATTGTCATATGTTCCAAATTCAAATAGCTTTCACATTTGGCACAGCACATTCTTGTTTTTTCTGTGCTTTTTCACTGAACGAACACTGCACCTTTTCCTTTCTTCCCCCCCATTTCCAATAATGTTTTTTCAATAAAGCAATTTATCTCACTCTCGTGTTCAGAATCCATCACTTTCTGAATCAGTATTATGTGAACTAATAATTCATGATCACTTCCATTCTCATTTTCTTCAATGCATTATTCGGCAGTTGATACATCTAATAACTTTTGCAACATTTCTTTCTTGTAAGATGAATTACGCGACATGCTTGCTGCATTCTATACTGTCACAAATCAACTATGTAACAGTAATACGAATAGGTTTACTGAGTCTAAAAGAGTCAACCCAATCACAATAAAAACTCCAAATTTAAGCCCCAGAGCAAAAACTTCAGACACGACTACACTGGACAGACACGAACAAGACGAGAACACGAACGAGACTACGCTCAGACATGACTACACTGGACCTGAAGAACTTGCATGAAATGGGCATGCTTTGAGACAGGTTTGTTTAATCGTGTGGGCCCACTGGACCCAGAGCATGTGCTTGTGGGTTAATAAAGAGCATCACCTAAAGGGATGATTTCAAATGAGAAGTAATTCTTGTTACATTGCCAGCTGAATAGGAGGGTGGAAGTGTATTTCCTATTTCCCATCTTACTAAATGCTTTTAATGATCCTGATACAAACCTGCTCTGGAGAAAGTGTTACCAATTAAGACATAAATCTTTTCTTTTTTCCCCCATTATCACCACATTCTGGGGGTAGGACAAAATAAGTCTCTAGGGAATAATGATTCAGGTCATATTTAAACCTTATGAGTGTGTCTCATTCCTCACACCTGAGGATTTTCAACACTATAGGTAAGAACTGTTCGACAAGTCAAATCAACGAGTCTATCTCAGGAAAGCTGTGAAGTGGTTAAATGTGAAAGGCAAAGACAGATTAGAAATGGAATCATTAACTACAGCTAAAAGATTTTCAAGAATCTGCCTTTGTTTTGCTTCCTTGGTTCCTTGACAAAATTTTTTTGTCTATAGTTTTGTTTATAGCTCATGCTTATCCTTCATCATTTTCTTTCCTGCAGTTGAAAAAGGTTCTATTTAGCCTTCGAAACTTAGTGCTGCAGATATGCAACTTAACGCTGATTCTTCATAATCTTCAGCATTTGTTCTTCTGCCATGCTATTTTTTATTAGTATAGTGAATAGTAGTTTGAAATCATAAGAGTCATAGGACATTTCATAGGATAGTCATAGGACATTTGTCTCAAATTTTTTCGCCCCCCCCCATTTCCATGTAGATTTGTTCTAAGCCAATCTAAGTGATAAACATGGTAAGCACATCTCCCAAAAAATATCTGACATTGAAAAAGGATGTTAGAGTAACAACAGTCCCAGAATGGTTACTGATTTCAACTAGCCCTCAAGACATTATACTATACAAACTTGTGCATAAATTTGACAATGTGTCACAAAATAACTTTCTCTGGGGGGGGGGAATCCTGAACATACAGTTGAATTCTTAAACAAAATATCAAAAATTCTATGAGTTCACACATTTTGAGCCCTCACCCCCCAAAAAAATTGTTGCTCAGCATAATGATTTAGAAACATGTAGCCACAAATAATATATTTAAAAATACATCTTCCGTACCAATATGAAGAAAATCAGTGTATACAGTTTACTTAGCATATGTACTGGTTAAGTGCAAATTCATAATACAAAAAGCTGATTAAGATACATGTTACATTCAAAAAATAAAATCTGATACAAGTTTACAGCTTTTTTAACTTTTGCACATCACCAAGTTCTACAGAAAATTTTCAAGGCAAAATATATTCCTTTCATAAATCATTAAAATATTTACCCAGTCCAGCAGCAATAACAGGAACAGGGAGGTCAAAATAAAAGCAAACATATGAAACAAGAAGAAAGTCAGCATAGCTACGATGAGTTGGCAAATATAGTACTGGATACTGAGTTGAAAGACTGCCAATCTAAAATATAAAGCATTTGCTATTAGGGTAAACATAATAAAATAGAAATTAAATTCAAAATTTTTACTCGGAAAAATGGCATTTAAATAAATGCAGAAAGGCAGTATTTCCCAACCTTTTCACTCTTAAAGAACCCTTGTGACAATGTTCAGGTTTTAAGGAACCCAGGTGTGAATGTAACAATATTTTTATTAACAATCACTAGTGGAAACAAGAATGACTATCATTTCAATTACTTATTTTAAAACAAAACAAAAAAACTCAATTACATGCAATTGGTATACTTCTTAATATAATAAGGTATAGACAAATAATAAATTTTTTCAGTATTACAATTTATAACAAATATTAATATGAAATCTGCACCTGTTTTTTCAAACATAAATGCTGAATTCGGAATCTAATTTTCGATATACATGTGCAGATATCTTCCTCAGAAAAAAAAAACAATTTTTATCCTCAAGACTCGTTAAACAAGAAAAAGCTTGTTCATATATGTATGTACAATGCTGAAAACTGGAGCAATAAATTAATTGCTCTCCTATGAATTTTTGGATATCCACTTTCAACGGAAATTCAGAATTCCAACAAAACCAGGCCATTAAATTTAATTTTGAATTAACCACTGCAAGTCACAAAGTTCTTTAAATTCAGGTTCTCAGGATAAACACAGTGCGCAAGAATGGCTTCCTCACCTAATCATAATAGTATCGTAACCAACCTCATTGATCTCACACTTCTTGCATAACTGAGTGTTGCAATGCCAATGTACAGTTTAATGAAAATTAAGAAATAAATCAATCTCCTTCCATTTAATATATATATATGTGTGTGTGTAGTAATATGCTTCTGTTTATTTATAAGAGTGGCAACACACTCACCAATGAGAAAATGACCACTTCTTGCAGAGACACGAGACATGAGCAATGATAAAGTTTATGAAATTAAAAAGAAAAACAGTGAATTACGATTATTATGATGCGATTTCATTTTTATGATGCCATGGGCCGACACTCTCTTCTTATTTCTTTTTATGTATCATCTTCATGTTAATTACGTCTGTTATGTTCGTGTGCCTTCGTAATTAAATTATTAAATGTTACTACTATCGCCTTCAATAAAACTGTTGCTATAGTTCTAAAGTACAACCATATTCCACAAGGGCACTCAGCCAATTGAATTCTATTTTTTCATTAACTACCCTAGACTATAATTACAGTCTCGTGTATAACCGTAACTCAAGTATCACTTGATGAATGCAAATGGGATTGATTGAATGCAAAAGGAACCAAGCTGCAGTTGCTGCCATTGCTATGATGACAAACAGAGACAAATTCTATTGTTACATGAAACTTTAAGTATAATACTTGAACTATTTCAAGAAAATGTTGATATTATTGGATGACAACTTTACTTATTCAATGCTCATTTGATGAAAAAAAATTACTTTTAAGACCACTAAAGTTATTTGATGATAACTATTTCTCCGATGATCATTTGATGAAAAATTACTTTTAAGAACACTAACATTATTTGATGACGACTTTATAATATATCTCCGCTTTCTTGAACTAAAGTATTATTTTGAAGAGTTATTTGAAGTACATTTTAAAGCTTTACTAATTCAATGATTCTTTGAATCTTGCATTTTCAAATCAATACAATACTTTCATTTCTAAACAACAAACTGTCTTGTACATTTCTTTTAATGTATATATTTTGAATATACTTCTTTTATGGAGCATTATAGAATATTATTTGAAGTTATTTAAAGCAATTTTGATATAATATTTTGAAGCGAAAGTTTATTTTCTATTCCTAAGGTATATTTTAGAATTTGTTTGAATGTATCAATTTTTGAGTGTCTCAACATTAGTCACATTTTTTTTAAGAATATTTGTGTGATAATTTCTCAAAACTGATAAATTATTTATAAGCCACCCTTGATGATTATCCCAACATTGCATGACCAATAAAAATTGCCAGTACACAACAGATTAAGCTCTTACATGGTTTAATTTTTGGCACAGATGGTGACAGACAAAATCGGGCTTGATCACATAAATTTTCAAGATTTCCCAAACCATTTAACTTAGAAGACACAGAGCAAAAAATAATAAGAGTTTTCACTTATATATCCAATTGCCATATGTTATTTACTATACTTAGAATTTTCTACTGATATTGAGAAGTGCGCTAATACAATCCTTACAAACCTTATTAAAATCTCACTATTAAAATTTGATTTGTCTGACATTACCGAAGTTGATGATGAAGTTCTGGTGGAAAGTTCACCACCAACGGATATCATCACAAAAACAAACATTTCTCATACACCAAATGAATCCTTATGTAAACAAATGAAGAAGAAAAACCTGCTTTGATAACTCAGCTTGAAATTTATTACTTCCGGCTAAGAACCAGCATATCAGAGTGTTTCTTTCCAGTGTTTTGGTCTGAAAGACATCACTGCCCTGATTAAACCCTTTTCCTCTTGTGATAATTACAAAGTTGAAACTTTTATTTTATATATTGAAAACATTTTTAATCTCAGTCAGATAACAAACCCTGTCACCAAGTCATTTTTATTAAAAAATATCTAACGAGTCCAGCTTTAATAAGATCAATTCGTGAAATTACTAGTTGAGAACAATTAAAACACTATTTGTCAGACGAACTTTTGGATAAAATTTATAGCCTTCAAAATTACATGAAATAGTTAAATCTCGTCGTATTCGAAATTTTACAACAATACTTTTTAGCTACGAGAGATCTCACACATAAAGGTTCTACTGATGATTCTCCTCCGAGTATGTTATAAAACATATTTCTGATTCCTCAAACAATAAAATAATTCTATTTGGTTATAAATCCATTCCTGAATTCAAAGAAAAACTGAAGATTTATGAAAAACTAACAGTTCTAAACATTTTAGGAAAAATACTCAAAGTACAA
>KK112400.1:505034-518928 GCA_000611955.2 Stegodyphus mimosarum
ATATTTTTTCATATATAATTTTTTTTTTACAACTGAACTGGCAAAGGCAAGTAAGAAAGAAACTCATACAACTGTTGACAAAGTCTGACCAGTCAAATCAAGTGCAGCTGAACAGTCAAGGACAGCTTTTCAATGATCATCAGACAGACCAGTGGTTCTCAACCTTTTTTGTTTCCTGCGCCTCTTTTACTACTGCTAGATCATTTCCTCTCCTTTCCCAAATTCAAAAAACATACATACATTTCGATTTAGATTATTTTTTAGCATGTTTTTATAAATTAAACAACCAAAAGGAACAGGAAATGTTGATAAATACCAACACTTGAATAAACGTTTTTTGTAATACTGTAAAACGAAATACTCAGCAGCTAAATAAAAAGCTGACTACATTTCCCCCCCCTGAAAATATGAAATTTGGCTGTGTTTGAGAATCCCTAGAATACATTCTTATCACAGTCACACACAGTTTCCCCTTCAGAGCTACTTAAGTACAGTATCGAATTAGGAAAAAAATTATTTTCTCTTCAATGATACACATGTTATTTCCCTATCTCTTGCAAAACCCTTAATAATGCTTCGAGGAACCAACATTGGGAAATGTTGCTGAAAGGTACCAAAAAAATCGCAATTAAATATTATAGGAGGAGTCAGAAATACGCAAAGGAGCCATAAAATAAATTTCTCTACTCAGAATATTTTGAAGCTTTGCCAGTCTGAAGCTTTAGCATTAAAATTCTTTACACTTGAACTGTGTGCTAAATTAAGACAAAAGCATAAAACAAAGCATAATTAATTCTAAAATTCAGCAGTAAGAGAATATAGAGCTATAAAAATTTTTAATTCAGATTAAACACATAATCTATGCTATCCAAATTAAAAGATGAATTTTATGAATTGCACAGGTTCCAAGAGCTAAAAATATTTAATGCATTAGATAAGATGAAAATTTTTACAACTAGAAAAAACTAACTTGATGTATGGTGGTTATACCTGTAGATCAGGAAAAAACTAAATGTGCATAAAACATTAAAGCTATTTCAGAGCTATTCATAAATCAGCTTTACAAGCATGTTACTATTAATTGTAATACTTAAAATGTACACTGCGCAAAAAAAATATATAAATAAACAAAAAAATTGGATAGTTCTATATCTAATGTTCTACTGAGTCGTTTGACGAAATTTAAATTGTGTTTTTCATGTCTCAAAAGCGTAACTCAGGATATATATATTAGATTTATATATAGCATTGTTCTAACATAGGTATTTTGACACAAAATGGGTCTTTTTCTGAAATAACATACCAATTTTTTTCCATATTTCAATTCTACAACTCAAATTATGCCTAAATATTAAATTTGTAAAATTTGGTGTGAAATTTACATAGAAATTCAAAAATTTAACTTGGCAAATTTTTTTCAGTTTGAGCCAAGAATAATTCACTTGACAAACTTCTTAATATATGGCAACCTATTTTCCTATCCCTTCCATTGTGCACGAGCGGGAAAAAAAGTCATATCGTTCCTACTTTCAAATAACTGTAGCAAAGTGCATAAACCACATTAGATGTTATTACCACTTTCAACAAATATGTCAAATTTCAAAATGCGCCAACATATAAAAAGTTCTAATTTTTTGCAGGTATTACTTAAAAATACATCTACTTCAAGTTGATGGTAAAAATTTTATAGGTTATAATTCAAATTTTTTTTTCCAAAAATTTATAAAAATTATTTAGAAATACAAATTTAAAAAATAAATCATAAAAAAAGGATTAATTTTATTTGTAGTGAACCTAAATTTCAAACTGTGAAAGAAGGAATCAAGTAAGTGTAATAAAAAAAAGAGATATTAATAAATACATACTAAATTAAATTAACATTGAGAAGCTAAAATTTTGAGAGGTAATTTTTTAAAAATGACTCATGCAATTTTCACAAAACTCGGCTATTTGGCATAATTTGAGTTCTAAAATCGAAATATGGAAAAAGACTGGCATGTCATTTCAGAAAAAGTCTGATTTTGTGTCAAAATAACTATATTAGAACAATGCTATATATAAATCTAGTACATATCCTATGTCGTGCTTTCGAGACGTGGGAAGCACAATTCGAATTTCGTCAATCAGCCCAGTAGAATGGGAGATACAGAAGTGTTCCCCCCCTTTTTTTGCACAGTGTACATTGTTTTTACTAAATTGTAAGTTAATTCGGAAGTCATTTTCACAAAACATAATTGATGCAGCAACCCAACTCTAGGATTTTAGATTCTTATTGTCTGGTACTGTAGCTAGAAGTTAAGACCCTTTTTGTCCGTGGTTGTAGTTATAATGATTTAGAAGCTTAAATAGTTTGGATATTTTTGAAGATCAGATCCACTTATCTGAACCTATCTATAAATACCCAACACTAAAATCTGGACATGATACATACCCCAAGAGGATCAAAATCTCCTATATGCAAACAAACAAACTTTTAGTCTTGTCTAGTTTCCTTGAAGTTAATTTCCTTGACATTATTTTATACAGTTATAGTGAACTTTCAAAGGTATGAAAATCAGATATACCGAAATCTATGAATTTTTCAAGTAAAACATTTTTTGTACTTTTCATAAATTTTTCCAACGTTTTTGGAAGTTTTAACTCAAAAATTACTAACTTTTAATATCATCCATGTTTAGGACTAGAATTTTACTCATATTAGAACAGCAAAAAAACACATTTTACATTGCTGTTCTTTTTACCTTCACCACCACATTTGTGTTCTAAAAAAAGGCTATGCAAAGTAGATGTGATACCTAGGTCTTCTAAGAACCCAGACACACAACAAGCACATCTAAGGACACATTTGTATTTGTTATCTTCATCAAAGAAACTGAATAGGCTCTCTGATTCCACTCAAATTCTTTGAACAAGTTGTCAAATGGAGCTTGTTCAAAGTTGATACTATGACGGAAATTTTGAAGTTTTTACTCTTCACGGAAACAGGATATAACAAATCCTTTTGAACTTGGAGATATGCAGGTGATTTGCCTTTAAGTGTGCAGAAATTTTTTATCCTTATCAGTTTGTTTGTTTCGGCATTCAAAATGCTGTAAAAGTTCTGTTTTCTGATCGGGGTTTGCATTCTTTAGATCTTTTACAATATATTACACATTAGAATTTCAGAATATTTCATGAACATTCAGAATGTTCTTTATAAAGGCTTTGCTTTTCCGCCATATGTATCTTGGAAGAAATGAAATACCTTCACTGGATATATAACAGTTCAGTGATATTATCTTCACTTTTCACAACATCAAAACTTCATATATTTTTTTTACTTAATGCTCCTTCACCATGCAGAAAAAATTTTTTGTGTCGAAAATTTATCTGCTGAGTGGTAAAAAATATGATTTTCTATATCACAAGTAAGGTGAGTAAAATAACGAGTGGATGCAATCATATTGGTATCTGTCAGGATTTCTGTTTATCCATATTTACAGTTAGAAATTAATATATTAATGCTAGGTGAGAAAATTGTGACTCAACAATTTCTACTTCAAGGGAGGTTGGATAGCAGAAAAAGTTTAAAAGGCTAAGCATAAATATGCTGAAGAAACATTGCTGAAATGGTTCACCATTTAAAGAAGCTAAAAAAATTATCCAAACAAATGCTAATTATAAATATGTATTTTAGATGGAGATATTGACTTGAAAGGGCAGATCTAAACCATATCTTTTATGTTAAATAATTTTTCTGTAAAATTATTAATTTATGCTAAAACAGAAAAACTACAAAAAAGAAATTTAGTAATTGAATGAAATAATACGTGTAATTAACTGCCAATATGATTTTTTTTAATTAGAGTTTTTGTTCCTTTTTTGGGGGGAATATTCATCAATAAATTTTTATACTACTTTGTGAAATAACCTTTTTTTTTCCCTGTCAGAGCAGATCAAGTGAACCAAACTTTTGCTTCTTGAAACTATGTTATAGCAGGGTTTAACTGTACCTTATTATACATCACTATATGGTGTGAGTTACAGCAGCTTCCGCAGCAGACCATTCTTTTCTCATTATAGTCTGGTAGATTTAAAGGACTGTTAAATTGAACCTACTGTTTATCTAAATTATTTATTTGCAATAGCAGTTACTATATTGAGCAATATCCACTCCTTATCAGCAGACTATCTTTTCTTGGGAGGGAGAGAAATATAATTGCTTGACACAATTCTCTTTTACATAGCAACATTTATTTTCAGACTGATGACTTTAAAACGTTTTCCTCAGCTCCTGCCATCTACCATATTTTTTTCCCCTGTGTCTTATTTAGTGAACAGTCCAAGTTTAGTAGTCCAAGTCCAGACTTTGATAAAGCTGAAGAATTTTCTGAGTACAGAAATTTATTTTATAACTACCCCACAGTGAACTTCAATGGTAACCAATAAGCAATATAGTTCTAACATAAATTTTATATACTACCAATAAAGCAGAAAAAATTCTGATTTACATACAAGTTTTATCAATAAATGACTTTCGATGTTAAAACTCAATTAGACAGCATTTATGTTTATACTACATTCTTAACATGTACATAGTCTTAAAAATGACTTGACATAAAATGCACTTTTCATGTGAAATAATATTAAATCACATAAAAAATTTATTTAGCATATATATAAAAATATACCTTTTCCACTGCCTTCTTATTCACCAATATTTTTCCATATACACTCTTCATAAACTTAGAGAGTACATATCCAAAAAAACGAATAATTCGAAACTGAAAATTGTGAGCCATTTCCTCTACTATTGCTCTAGCTCTATCTTCAATTTCTTCTTCTGCACAACCTTCTTCATTGCTAACCTAATGACATAAAAACAAATGCATAAAAGAAACAAAAAATTGTTATTTAAATTCATAATACATTTATAAATTAAGCATTTTTCAAACATTTGATTAAAGCAAAATTTCTAAATTTTGAAAAAATCCAAAAGAAAAAAATTCTTAAAATTTTCAAAAGATCACCACTGAATATGTGCTTTTCAGCAGAATTGAATATGCATGAAATTTTGCATTACAGAATTTTGTAATTTTAGTTAATACTTCCATTACAGATTTTACTTGCTGTATAAATGAGAAGTGTTAATTTTTCCATGAAACAAAATCATGTAATGTGCAGATGCTTAACACAAAAGCTCCTTCATAAAGAATAAATTTTGGATAATTTCACAAAGAAAATAGTTTACTGGATAATTGCCAAATAATATATGAAACTAAATTAACGCTAACATTCTGTAAAATTTACAATAATATGATAAATATATAACTACAATATAATACATTTTACTAGATAATATATGAAACTAAAATAATTATACACAGGCCCAAATTTTGATGACCCCAAAATTCACTGAAAATGCCTGGAAACTGGAACTAAAATGGAAAAAATTCCCTTAAAAAATAAAAAATGGCACAACTGATAAACAGTGACAAACGGATTAAAACATAAACAATTACACATGACTGTCAGTTTTTTTTTTCTTTGAAATTTTCAACCTTACATTAATGTGTTACAGTTGCACTGAATTATTAGGAGCTTCTTGATGCTTCTGAAAGTGAAAAATCATCTGTTGTCCGTATGTAAGTTTTTATATCATAAGAAGCTTCTTTCAACACTACTGCAGCACACAAAAAACTGCATTACTTATTGTTAACTCTTTCAAAAGAGTCTGCTCCTCTTTCCAAGACAAGGGATATTTTCTGCATACTTTGGAAGCCACAGTTTTCAGGCAAAAGAATGATGAATGTAGTGAAAAAATTCTACATGTATTCATAAAAATCATTGTGAGGAAACTTTGTTTTAAAAACAGGAAACTTTATTTTAAACCAGATATGAAAGGGTTTTTTGTCTAGCTTAATGAGAAAAGATTTAAACAAAATATACATATATATATATACAAAGAAGAATTAAAATTTTTAAAACTACACTGCTCTTTCAACAGTACTTTTGAAGTAAAGAATCATTTGTCGAAAAGTAAGGTCAACAAATGTCTTTCGTGTTCATGGCATTCCTAGCCCAATAATCCCTTTTCAAAAACGGAAGATGCAAGATCATTCGCCAACTTACTGCCAAGAGACTAGAGCAGCTGAACAAAAAAAGAAAATAAAGAAAATTTTATTTAGGTAGAAAAATGTATTGCAAATAGCTCTGAGTGTGTAATTTGAAAAATGTGTCTGTGGAATAGCTTTTTCTCCTCAGCACGTAATCTTATGGAACTGAATATGCAAAAAGGTCTTAAAAGAATTAAGAAATGTCAATATAGAAAAATTCTTGGAGGTAGCACTCATACCTCATGGCAAAAGCCTGTTATGATAGATAGGACTAACCAATTAGATAATTAGTTTTCTGAGGATAGGACGTTCCTGGCTAGTAAAAATGAGTTCATAGGATTCGAAACAGTGTTATTTCAAGAGTAACTTTATTTTTCAGTTTGATTACTAAATATGCTTCAGAATACTGTTAAATGCTCAAAAATTTCCTTAAAAGCCTTAAAAAAAATGCTTTGAAAGAAGAAAATATTCAAAAAATACACACGTCAAGAAAATCTGGCCTTGGGTGATCATATATTAGCATGTCTTTATCTGCAAATCTATCAAGGCAAAAACATCAATAATCACATTTTCAATACATGATTCCGTAATAGAAGCCGTATCTCATTCAGTTATTTCAGAAGGCTTGAAATAATGATATTCTTGATAGGTTAACATTTTTACATTCCATACTTTTTTTGTATGAATACAACCTGCTAAACTGTCCCAATGTAATTCATTTTTCAAAATTAAATCTAAATGCTATATAAATGCTATAAATGCTTTTCTCATTAAATTGAAATTATGATCAGATTTCTTTCTGTTACTGAAAACAAGTACTGATGTGGTCTTTCATAAAAATGAAATGACATTAAATATTTTTCTCTTAAAAGGAGTTATACTAGTTAATTATATACGGAGGTTGGGGCATAAGTCATGGCAACTATTTTTTTCTTGTAGATATGTGAACGGATCACAAAACGTATATGGGTCATGTGGAAGTTCTGCAGGCATAGTATGTATGCAGAACAACAGATGGCTCTGTGATAACTGGCTCTGTGGTAGCGAGGGCTCTGAAATCAGTCAGTTGGTTAGTACCGTGCGAGATGGAAGTAACCCGTGTTGAGCAGTGCACTTACATCAAAATAGCCGTTCTCTGAGGGAGAAATTCAATGGAATATCACAGTGAATTAGTAGAAGCCCTTGGGGAAAATGCTCTACCATATCGTACAGTAGCACGATGGGTAGGAAAGTTTCAGCAAGGACATGTGTCAACCAGTAATGAGCAACGTTCGAGACAACCGGTGAGTGTGCGGACCGACTTGACACATGGCATCATCGAGCACCTCATGGATAAAGACAGACGATGGACATTACTAGAGTTAGAGAGAGCAAGTGGCATCGAGAAGCGCACCATCCACAGGATATTGCATAATGAGCTACAGCTACACAAAATCGCTTTGTGGTGGGTACTGCATGCACTGACGGAAGTTCAAAGGTGGCTGTGCTATGCAATATGCTCCGACCACTTTGCTCACTGGCAACAAGACGGCGATCAATTCTTGTCATGAATAATCACCATTGATGAATTTTGGGCTAGGGCATACAAACCAGAACTGAAAAGTCAGTCCGCGGAGTGGCGACATCTTGGATCACCAAGGCAGCAGAAGGTCCATCAGAATCCTTCCCCAGCCAAATTGATGGTGATAGTCGCGTATGATGTCAGGGGTGTCATTGTTCGCCACTTTGTTCCTTATGGCAGAATAGTGACTGCACAGTTCTACAGGGACTTCCTGGTGCGACATGTACGACGTGGCGTTCGGGATAAACGTCCGGATCTTGTGGACAGTGCAATAATTCTGTCCGACAATGCAAAACCACATAAAGCAGATTGCGTACGGCAGCTACTCCGACGTTGGGGATGGGAAGAATTGGAGCACCCACCGTTCTCTCCTGATCTTTCGCCCTGTAAGTTTGATCTCATTCCCAAGATTAAGAAACCAATACGCGGTAGGCGGTTTGCAACACGAGAGGACATTGCTAATGCTGTGTGCCAACAGATGACCCAATTCCCACGTGGTGCGGCAAATGCTGAGGCTGATGGTATTCAGTGCCTCCCACATCATTGGCAGTGTGTGGTGACAGTAGCAGGGGACCACACTGAGGGTCTTTAGGCCCAGGTTTGTCATGTAAACTTTATGTGTATAGTGTTATCATTCTTTTGCATGGCCATATTGAAGGCCATATTGCCCTGTATATTGCCGTAATAAATTCATGTGTTACAATATTTCAGTGCTATTCATTGTTCACACATGTAGTTAAGACCATGTCCTTTTGTCTGTATATGCCACATTTTCCAATCGGACTGGTATCTTCAAGAAAAAAAAAAAATAGTTGTCATGACTTTTGCCCCAACCCTCATATATATTATTATACTGCATATTATAATGGTATACATACACTATAAGAACAAAACCCACACATATACATGACTGTAAGGAACAACTGCAAAACGTAACCTTTAGACTGACTGCCTTAACACTGTTACCGAATATTATGCACTTCAGACTAAATGCAACATTGGATTGCATTAAAAAATAAACATATAATTAATAACAGAATATGAAAACTTGAGAAAAGGATATTGCATTTAAAAATATGTATATTTCTGGTCTTATACGATAAAAGCCCTCTTAAAGCAAGCAGATTTTGAAATGGAATATTATGTGCAGAAAAAAAGCCCATTGAGGTAGATAAAAGCATTCTGCTGGGATACATCACTATTTCCGAAGCAGATTTCAAACAGAATGCATTTCTACATAAACACAAAGCTTGCCAACATGCATTTATATATGGTGTTGCCTAGGAAATTCTCTGTACTTCCTTTGAGTAGCTTTTAGTCACAATCCTACTGAGAAGATGTAACCAGGAATGACAATTTATATCAGCAGAATGTTTCTGTCTCCCAGTCAGTAGTCCTATAATATCACAGACTATTACAAAATTCAGGACTGAAAAGTTAAAGACATGAAACCTTTATCATCTTGCTAAAATACATATGAAAAACTATTTACAATAAATCATCAGAAAACACCATAACACTATCCAACTCTCGCTTTTACACTCAGCTTCCAAGAAAAACTGATTTCAACAGCTTTCTTAAGAAACAAAAAATCTCCATGTTCGGTGCAATGGCCCTAAGCACAATGAAATATGCACATGCTAAATTTGTGACATCATACTAGAAGCACATTCATCTCCGAATTCCAAGAGGAGCCAGCTTTGATGGGGGGAGGAACACTCTTGAATGTTTGCCAGGGAAAGGTTATGTCTAACAGCCCACATGCATGTAAAGCACATTAAAATTTTCTGTTTTTATGGCATCTTCCTCACAAGGTACATTTTTAGGAAGTGGAGATAGGTGTCCTTTGGAATAGATTAGCTCAATCGAACAGAGCTCCTTACCATCTCTGCTGCTGACAGTACGTATTTCCTTAAAGATAATATTATATAATCATGAGACCCAACAGTTTATTTTATCGACAGCCTCAGTATACAGAGGAAAAGATGCCGTCATTCAATTTCCAGTGGCTTTACTTGAAAAAGAAAGGGGCATCTTCAAAATTTAAAAAAGTATAGAGCCAATGATTTTCACCCAAGGGAACAAACTGGCCTATGAATCTGCTTCTGAATGTCATATCTGAAAGTGAATCATTTTCACTCAAGAGAACCATCTGGCCTACAAATCTGCCTCTGAATGTCATATCTGAAAGAAGTCCTAATCAATGCCTAACAACCCACATTCATACAGAACACATTAACATTCACTGCACTACACTTTGCAGCAACTCAACCTACCATTTGGGCATATACATTTGACTACAAAATCAACTTATACATTCCCCTCAACATATTTTTGCCCAATATTTTTATAGCAGTTTAATACTCCCAAAGTTTTAAAAGTTACATTAAATAATGAATTTAAAATATCTGCACATACAGGGTATTTCACTTTTCATGGGGTCATTTTGACATTTATAAACATTAAGAAGTAGTAGAGCACACTAAAACAAAATTTTTACCTAAAATAAATGGTTAAATTGAAGCAGATAGATCTAATACAAAAAAGAGATGATGAAAAAAATTAATTCAACTAATTTTATGTTAAATATTTAAAACAGCAACCATTAATCATGATATAAAGGCAGGAGCCGTAATGTGCCAAGTTCTATAAATTCTCAAAAATATCAAGTTCTTTAAACATAGCAGCATCAAAAGAAAATCGGCAAGGATAGCAAGAGGGTAAGACACTAGAATCTCACCATTAGTTGTACAGTTTAGTCCCAGTTTTATGGAAAATACCCCAGAGAAGGATCAAGGTTTTTCCACCCCTTTTCTCCTATCATCACATTAACTGCACAGATCCATTCTAGTTTATATGGAGAATATGCCAGAGGAGGATTTGAGGGTTTCCTACTCTTATCTCTTTTTTTCCTTTCCTAACTATGAAGACATATACACTCAGGCATTATATTCTATGCTACACAGACACTATACAATTACAAGCACTAATGTCTTCCCACAGATTCGAATGTGGGTTTAACAGCCAGAATAAATGACCTCTACACCAAATCAGGATAGCAGTACACAGAAAACATCCTATGCAGAATCAGAAAAAGTCTCGCAGTATACAAAGTTAAATCCTTGTTTTTATATGAAATAATCCAGACAACAATCTAGCAACTGAACCAGCCACATAATTGGTCTATTTGAGTTAATTCATCAAACCTCAAAAGTGCCATTCAAATATCATCCATGCTCATATTCACTGACACCCAATCATACTGAAAAATTATCTGATATCAGTCAGCTATGAGAAAATCTTACGACAGCTCTGATAAGATCTTTTCTAGAAAAGTGAGTTAAATCCTCTCGTCAGGTTAGTTGGCAGAAATTACTGCCAACTTAAAAACTGTTCAAAATGCCTACCAAATATTTACAGAAAATCATTTCTGGATATTATGTAACATTATAAAATGTGAATTCAAGTTTACTCAAATAGCACATGCAGGTATTATTAGTGATTGATATCAAAAACATCATTCAATTTAAAAAATGGTTTTATCAGCAAAAATACAAGTGCTAGAAATTCTGGTTACACTGAATTCTGCTCTGTAAACAAGTACAAAAATTCAGTGTGACAAAGATAATCTTCAACTGTTAATACACAAATTTTTTGTAAATGGTAAAGCTATAATTAGCTCACTGTAAAAGTCTCCATGCCCTGTATAATTCACATGTAGGTTCTATGCAAAAGTTCTCTTGCAATAGTCTGCTAATTTAGAACAGGCAATTCAATGCCATTTTCCTGCTCTTCTGACTTATGACCACGGTAACCACTGCTGCCGAACATGGTTGCTTAAACTCCCTGTATGTTGATAACAACGTGTGTTACAACTGTAAATGAAGGAAAGGCCATTCAAATCTTGAAATGCCTGTTTACAGGAACGGAGTATAATATTGATGTCCTTCTAAACTTGCATAGAATGTGTTTTTAAATCCAGGAATTATTGTGCTCTTGGCATCAAACATTTAATTTTATTATAACTATCATATTAAAATTTCATGCTTCAAAAAGATAGCAGCATAAATACTCAAACGTTTTATGGTCTGACACTAATCAAGATGGAAGCATTCATAACACAACTGGTGCTCTTCCACTACAACTCCATATGAAAGATGCATATCCATTTCCTTGGCATTCACAGAAGACTGATATAACTTTACATGATTAAAATTTGGCCAAGAAAATACCCACATATTTTCTATTTCAAAACAGTACAAAATAAATTTGAAACAAAATCAAATACTTTGACAAATTTTTGAAACAGAATATATAATAAATGGTATATAATTTTTATATGCAAACAAATATAATTATTTTATGAGCAAACACTATTTCAGCAACTCTTCTGATTTATTAAGGCAGTTAAGAAATTAAAAATTCATAACACTGCTTTATTATGAAACTGAATATTAGAAGTGTACATTCTATACATACAAAAGCATTAACTTTTTTCATTTACCATTTAAAATTTCTTAGGAACATTATCTTTGAGTGTAGGTGACACAAACATATGATAGAATTAACACTGTAAGATAGAAAAATTAATCATTAATATAGTATCTTATGAGACACATTTTTACAGCAATCAAAAGTTTCCTTTTCTTATTTTACAATCAAAAGTTTCCTTTTCTTATTTTAATCAAACTGCCTTATTTTAATTAAAGTGAGATACGAAACTGAATTTGAAATAAGATTACAAGCATCAAAATTTAAATACCAAGTGCACAAAATATATATATATATTAATGTCAGAGAGTAATCAGTTTTCAAACTTAAATTCTGCCCTTTCCCTCCAAAAAAAACACCAACTTACTTCTTTTATCAGGTGCTTTATTTTTTCACTATTTAAAACACACTGCTTGATTTCCTGCGGTGTTCGTTGTTGAGAGTATCTGCACGGGGGTACATCCCATGTTTTAAAAGTCCAACCAATATCACTCGTCTTACGCCGATCTTCCAATATGTCAATAAAAGTATCTCCGTTCAGTAGTTCCATCGTGACATAAAAGAGATTAAATCTTTCTGAACGCTTGTCAATTATAAATCAGTGACATCTAAAATAAAAATAGATGAGATAATGGTATTACTACACCTGGGTAAATATAGTACTTCCAAAACTGTCTCAAACATGTTTAAAAAGTAAAAACTACTGTTTCCGACTGTCTTACAATATTTTGAATGCCTGATATTAAACAGCTAATGAATTTGCTTACAATAATGACTACATCAATTCGTAACTCTTACAAGAATACATAATATTTCTCATATTTTTGAGTAATTGTTGTTTCTCAACCATGCTACCGGCTGCCAGTAAGATTCTATATACACACAAATACATATACAATTTTACGAACAACACATAGATGTAAGCTTTAATTTACCCTTTTAAACATATTTTAACCGAAAAAGAAAACAAAAAATTATTTAAATATCTCATCCTACCGGCATTCTCCGCTCCCCTTCTAGTCAGCGTGCCATGCACTGTCACGTAAATTTACTTTTTAGTTGAACTATAAGGTTACACATCTGACATCATATCGCCTTAAACTCGCCAAATGCTAACCTTCTTCTAAATATAAAGGTTCCTTCAGTTAGATTTTCAGTCAAAATAAAGTTTTCTGTTAATTACTCATACAACAGAGTTTAAATTCTTTTATTAATTAATAACTTGCGATAAATGTATATCTTCATGTTCAGTAAAATTTTTAAAACTGATTAAAAACAGTCGTATTTCAAGCGATAAAGTAGCCAAATATAGGAATTCTGCACCACGGTTAATTTGCTGTGATTGGATGATTGAAACACGCCACCGAGAAATTTTTCCAAAGCAGGTATTAAAAAAATAATTCATAATGAGAATAAAATACTCCATCTGTTGTCGTTATTATATTATAATAATGCGAGAAATTGAGTTTGGAAACTGCTTCAAAATTTAAGAATTTAAACCGACTTAAAATTGGCACTTTGCCGAACGTCCAATGGATCTGTTAATAGTAATTTTTATTTTATCATTATACTGAACTTCTTATGGCATAACACGACGTATCTGCGACATTTTTTTTCCCCTAAGTTTATAAGAGAGTAAATCAGTGACTGAATCTCAGGGTCGGGGCTAGAGTTTTTGGCCACCCGGTGCAATCCCTGCGTTTGCGCTCAGTGCCTTCCTAAATTCCAAAAAAAAAAAAAAAAAAAA
>KK112400.1:527070-541196 GCA_000611955.2 Stegodyphus mimosarum
ATGGTTGCAAACCATTAAACTCTTAAAAACTTACAGTCACATAAACGAAGTTAGGAAAATCATAATCAAAAACGGTTAGCAAAATAATAAAAAGACAATACATAACTCACTCATATAACACATAAACAAAGCAACAAAAAAAAATTAAAAGATTTTCCCTATTTCATTGTTGCTTATTTTCATTTACTATTCTCATTATTTCTTCTGCATATATATTCAAATATCGACTTCTTTCTTTTATGTTTTGCTCATTTAAAACACCAAATTTCTTCCTTCAAGGCACATATTGGTGTTACCGGGAACGAGAGGGGGAAAGGGAGAAGGCGATATTTGCGATGATATTAATGATTCCAGAAGAATTACAGTGAGAAAAATGAAAGAAAATATAATTGAAAAATGGGGTCGGGAATCGACTAATTCTAATAGATACAAAGGATATTTAAAAATTTTAGAAATAAAACGAAAAGCGAATATTATAAATAATATAGATACAATACAGGTTATAACAAACCATGGCAGATTCCCGGTCTATTTGAAACGCTTTAATTGCCAGGTAAATGATCAATGTTTAATATGTGGGAAATATGGCAATGCAGCTCATTTTATGGATGAAATAAGGTATCAGTTTTTTCTTCTTGTACGAAATAAAGGAAGTATTGTAATCGCAAAAATTTTTGGGAAATTATATTTCAAAGAGCCTCGCAGTCGGTATAGTGGTTAGAGAAGCCGACTGCTGTACCAAAGGGCCTGCGTTCGAATCCCGGCCTTAGTAGTGCCCAAATATAGGAATCTGGCTTTAGAAATGCCCAAGCCGAAGTCGGCTGAGGACCCGCCATTGGGAAAAAAAAAATCACAGAAAGCATCCGTTTTGACAGCTATCGAATGCAATTTAACGATGTTTTTGCGTAACATCTGTACGTAAGGACAGAATAAAGGAATCTTTTTCCCCAAACGAATTATAAAACTGATTTAAAATGGTTTCAGAAGAGATTTTTTCTTATCGTCTGTACGTAAGTACGTATGTATGTATCTCGTATAACTCAAAAACGAGTAACCTCAGAACATTAAAATTTTATATATAAGACTGGATCCTATGCAGTTTTGCACCTCCTTTTTTGGTTGCAATTTGCAGCTCCAAAAGTATATAAATATACATATATATATAACATGGTTTTAGATTGAATTCCTGTCCCTTGGAGATGATATATGGAAAGTTAAATTTATTATCTCCTCAATATTATTGGCCAGGAATTGTTCAGGATGTTAGAAATTATTGCAATCATTGTGGATTGTTGTCTATTGCAAGCATTGGATGTGTTTAGCATTTTTCTTATCGGATAGTTCTCTGAGTAAGTTTTAATTTATTTTCTTGGTTAATTTATTAGTATTTTTGCATATGATTTTTTTATTTCTACTTAATTATAATTTCAAACTCAGTAAAAAGCGTCTAATTAAATTCTTTTGCTTGATTTGATTTTGGAATTCTTACACTGCATGGGAGAGAAGTTCAGAATTTTCGAGTAAACTCTTATAATTAAATAATTTGGAATGGTTCACCAGATAATTTTGGATAACAGAAACGCAGTGGTTTTCAATAGAGGGGGAGGTTCAACTGAGTCTGACATACCTCCTCTTGATAACATTATACCAGATTTGATTAAATTCCTCTTCCTTTGCTTGTATTTATTTTTTATGATTTTTGTATTTTTGAGGTTTTAGTATTAGTATTTCACATTTCTTTAATTCTTCTGATTTTGGTTTCTTTTGCACAGTTATAGAGAATTTTGAAATTTACTTGTTTGAGTTTCACTTCTTTTGGATCTTTGTGGAATTTGTTCTGTTTCTGACTCTCTCTGTCTCTCTATATGCATGTATATGTATGGAATAAGATGAGTTGGAGAAAGTTGCAATAAATTGGTGATAGTTCTTCACGTTGTAGTAACTTGGAGAGGCTTTACTGGGTAGTAGAAAAATGCCACTCGAAGATAAAGGTAGCCGCAAATTCCACGCATTATTTTATTCCTTGACAACTAATTGTTAGGACACATATTCGTTTTCATTGCACATTGCCATTGTGGGTGCGTTATACGGCCCACACTTTTATATAGATTATATTTTTAGAGCAATGGACAATAGCTAGCAAAAGCTAAGCGAGCGAATTAGCCTCGGGAACAGAGATAGAAGCAAAAATGCACAGTTCTCCAAATGGCAGCCTATAAAGAGAAAGGTTTCAATTCTCCAAATTTTGATTTCAAGTTCCGAATTAGTTAAGTTTCGGTTTAGGTTCCGCATTAATTACGTCATCAGCGTTATGCAAGCCATGTCATATGGATTGATCTAGAAATGACGCAGTCCAGACAAAGGCATTGCAATTTTTAGATGAGTGGGAGTTAAGAAGGTATATCTAGTGCAAATTATAATTTTGATTTGCATATTTTTTATTTTACATATACATATATACTTTCTGAAAGATGTAATATAAAGTATTCTTGTCATATATATGTAATAAGATGACCTAAAGAAAGGGAGTTGCAACGGATTGACGTTGGTTTCTCTGCATTATAACTGAAAGAGACTTACTGCGCAGTTAGAAAGATGACATTTGAAGAGAGACTTGGCTGTATTTTCCAAACATAAATTTTATTCCTTGCCAATGCACATCATCACTATGGGTGCGCCATGCACTCCACAATTTTATGCAGCTTATATCTCTTAAAAAATGGATGGAAATTGAAAAAAATAAACTCTGCGTGACTAGTGGAAAAGCGACACAACGAAAAGCAGCAGAAGAGCGAAGAAAAGAGAAGAGGGCGTTGCGACGCAATTACCTTTTTTATACCAAATTTCATTTCAGATCACATGACAGATTAATGTCCAGATATTGGGCTTACATTTCATCGATAAATGTGCATCAGAACTGCTGGGAGTTTAGTTAGAAAAATTATTGCTCTACTATTTTTAGAATGAAAGACGGAAGTTGTTAAAAGGCTATTATTAATTTATTATTTAGAAGATAGATTAGATATTTTATATTTTGCATATTATTTCTAACTAAACCTCCCTACAGTTCTGATGCTCTTGCGTGATCTGTAAATCCGACAAATTACGTTGTTTTAAAAACACAAACAGCACTTTTCCTAGCTCCTATTCTTACCATAAGAAAGCTTGGATCGACAGCTCATCATTTCGTAACTGATTTGCTCGTTTTAAAAATCGAATAGTGGCTCTGAATACTCATGTTCTTATGACAGTGGGCAGAGGTGAAGTCCCTAACATACATTATTTGAACTTAGCCAATGTTTAGGTTCGCTTCCTCCCTCCAAATGCAACAAATCGTCTTCAGCTCTTGGATCAAATCATTATGTCAGGTATGAAGATATCTCATCGCAAGTGACCTGCGAAAGCTGCAATTTGCGCTGCTGAAAAGGAGACAGAAACGCTAACTTGAAGTGTGCTTGATGTAACAAAAGCCGTTACGTACCCTGGAAATCTGTGTCGTCACAACACATTAAACTGTTTTACTAGAGCCTAGAACCATAATGACGTTAATCCTATTGACGAGTTAGATGGTGATAACGATACCATTTCATCTGACGAATGAAATAGTCTATTGGAACAAATGGACAGTGACGAATGGAATAATTGCGAACCCTGGTGTTAGTTTTGAAGATTTTGAAAGTGTAGATGAGGATGTTGCCGTGTGTGCTCCAGTGGAATCTGATATATATAAACAGTTGTCAAGAAATGTCAAAATGTGCAATAAATGTCAGAAGAAAGTGAGGAGGACAATAGTATCCCGTCTATCTGCCAGGAAATGTCATACGCCTTTCACATTGCAGAACGTTTTGCTGAAACATTCGAATCGACCGCTAGTTTTACGGAACCCATGAGTACAGTTGGTTGTGAAGTTACCAAGCATTTTCATTCCTGTCTGTGATAGCGTAATATACAGAAATGTTTCACCAAAAGGTGATCTGCGAGTGCATTTTTCCAAGCTAGAGTACATTACTTAATGTAGTATTGCAGAGTTTTCTATGACGACAGACATAATAAATTGTAGTAAAGTAACAATAACTTATGTAACAATACACTGTAAATAGTTAACGTCTAGAAAAATTATTCCAAAAACAAAATTTGAATCCCCAGTTAACATGATTCTTTTAAATCCGAACTCCTGATCTTTTACCCTTGATATTCGTATTGATGAGCGCATTTGTGAGAAAAGAAATGGTCACAATATGTGCAGAAACCACGAAAGCACGGACGCGTTCTTTTCCTGGTCTAAATTTTGAACATGTACATTTATTAGTTTTTTTTTTTTTTTTTTTTTTTTTTTGCTTCCGAGTATTCTTACACGACAAGCCTTTCATAAATTACTTCTGTTTAATGCTCGGTTGTGGGTTCATCCAATCGGAGTATCATTTTATTCTCTATTGAGCATATGAGCTCAGCACAGTATTAATCGAACATTAATTAGTAAACATAAATTTCAAGCGTTTTCTGCTAACTATGCAGGTCTCAAATCTGAATCACTGCCAGCTGCGATTATAGTATATTTATAAAACTTTTATTTAATGTACTTGATATGCACATTACGTCATCGGGCTAAGGACCAGGTTCCATTAGTTGATCAGGAAATTGGAGAAATTAATCTATTCTATGTCCTTAGAAATACTGTCCTTACATTGGCAAGTCCTTACAATCTGCTCTCCCATTTAAATCTTTTCCGAGTAATTTACATTCGCTTTGGGATGAAGAAGAAAAGCAATTTTATCAACATATAAAATTGTAATAGGGATCGTATTAAGAATTCTGTAGAAATTTTCTGAGGATTCTAGTTGAGAGCTGTAAGCATAATGTCCAAGAATGAGTATACAGTAGGAAATCTTCAGCAAAAAATTTCACAAGTGCTGAAATAATGTGGGAAAGTAAAAATGACTCACACATGTATGTATATGAAAATATAGTTACATAAACTACAAATGAAATTAAATTTTCCCTTGTCTCCTTCCCTCTTCTTGTCCAGTGTGTATGTTCATTACACAGTGAATATATGTACATTTATCAAACATTGAAAGGACTTTCCTCGTGACGAGGAAAATGTAACATAAATTTAAAAAATATCTGTATTTCAACAGCCAAAGCACCCGCAATTGTTCAAAGTTGAAATAATTGTAAACATTTTCCTTGTAGATATTAACTCATTTTGCAATGATATGGCAGACAAAGAGCATTTGCGAATCAGTAAACAGACAGATAAACAGGCCTGTATGAGGAAGAATGAAAAAAAAAACTATTTCTACAATTTGACACATATGTAGTGAACTAAATATAATAAAATACATCACAATAGAAAAGAATGAAAATTTTCCAACTATTTTCTCAAATTTATTAATAATATTATGTAACCTAAAGTCATTTACTTGAATAAAAAGTTTTCAGCAAAAAGGAAAAAAAAAAGCTATCTTTCCTTTTTCTATTTCAAGTGCCCAGCCAGAAGCTTCAACAAAGAAATTCTTAAAAGGAGGCAAAAGGAAGCAGACAAACAAATATATCAATAAAAAATTTTATACTTTTATTTAATATGGAAAGATTACAATAATATATATTATATATATTGTTACGATTTACGTTCTTAGATAGGTAATTTTAGTTGAATTATAAGTAAAATTGCTCTATTTTTCTGTAATGTAGTGCCAGACAAATTTTAAAAAAAAGATATGCCGGAAAAATAAGAATACAGGGGCAAGTGCATTTAACTTTGAGTAAATGGGTATCTCGGTAATTTGGTGAGATATCGTCATGCTGCCAACGATTTGGTCGACTTATTTTGTCGCCAAATTTGGAAAAAAACAGCCAAATGTCGCCACTGTCTCCATTGAAACAGTGGCGATCTCATGAGTTGAATCAAGTCTTCTTTACCGATGACAGTCGTTTCAACGATTTTCTGCGGCAGTTGATATGGAGAGAGGAAGGGACATGCTTTCATTCCTCTAACATCACAAAAAGAGACCGTTGGGGTGATCCTGACGTGCTTATATGGGGAACCATTATGATGAACGGACGGACGGAGTTTCACATTTTCGGCAGATGTTCATTTACCGGAGATCGTTACTATAATGGAGTTACACTCCTCCACGTGCGTCTTTTTTGTGGTGCCACTGATTCTGCCTTTGTTTTTATGGATGATAATGCCCGTTTACACAGGAAACAAGCTGTTGAGGAACTCCTCTAAAGTTAAGATACCCGCAAAATAGATTGGACAGCGTGCTTCCCTGACTTAAATTCCATTGAACATTGCGTAGAATACTTTCAGGAGACGCTTAACTATTAAATTCAGATATTCCATAAATCATGCGATTATAAATTCACAACTTTCGTAAATGAAATTTAATATAACTCATAAACCACTTTTTATTACACTGTAGGACCCTCTGGTCTATCTCGTAGTGTAACAGCTGAGATGCGTGTAGAAACCACACAGGAAAAGGGTGAAAAGAACATTTTATTAACTCTTTTAAAGTTCACTATGCTTAGATTTGACGCTAACACACTACACCTCATTCGGGCGGTAACTCAAATAGCAGGAACCTAACTAAAAATTTGAGGATATTAACAAGTAGTAGAATTACTCTACAGGGCTCAGAACATCCTGTTTCCTAAACGAGCGTTGAAAATCTAGTGGCAGCAAAGTAATAGCTGTTACGCCATCTTAATCAGCAATAAATGCCAAGCAGAAGCTCACGCTACAAAAGCACAGTGTTCGCCCACACTCTCTAGCTTTAACTTCTAGAACTTGGTATTTAAACTTTTTCTCCTCAAAGTAGAATTTGCATTAATTCACTCGTGCTACCAAATTTAAATATTCTGGCTTTAACAATTAGGGGAGATGAAAGCTTATAGGAAAGTAACATAAATTAAATTGGTTATTTAAAATAAATATAAATCCCTACAACACTGTAAGCATTTTAACACGTGTTGTTGTGTTGTGACTTTTCTCACTTTTTTGACAGTAACATCAGAACAAGCCCACGAAATTCACCATGTCAAGGAGTACAAGATTGCCCCTGCCGTTGGCAAGAGCCTTGAGAACCATACAGGTGACAAAACGACTTTGCTGAGTTCCGCCTCCCACCCCTCTTTCCCCACCACAACCTCTAAAGAGGACTTTCGGCTCGCCTCATACTTAGAGTGCCTCCATGTTGCACAGATATTTACAGATATCCATGCCTTCTCCGGGATTCAAACGCGGGCTCTTATGGTACCACTATCGTGTAATACAGTCGGCGTCGCTCTCCACTATTCTGGTTGGTTGGCTTTTGACATGTAATTTTTATTTTTATACTTTACTTTGGTAAAGCAATAAAATTATTTATTCTTAAAAGCTACATTATTTTAAAAAGTTGATAATCTTATAAATTTGAATGTAAGACAGATATTAGGTATGTTTGAATATGAATTAATAGCAGTAGCAAGAATACAAAAATATTCAGTGTTTCTACTACATTGAATTACAAATTGAAAAACTTTGTGTATTTCAACTGACAATGAAATTAGCTTTTTATCTAAGAATAAGTTATGTCGCATGTAATTTGCTCTCGTAAAAATTAATTTTTTCCAAATTCACTAAATTAAGATTTCTTAAGCTGAGAAAAATTGAGAATTTCCTTTACTTTCAAATATGTATATGTTAACAAATGATTTTGTGTGTGTGTGTGTGTTTGCGCATCTTTGTTTTGCTAATTCATTCTGATGCAATTTGAAACATTAGTGTAAATCCTATCAACGTTTACTGAGCAAATTTTTGAAAAACATTCCTTTCATAAATAGTTTATCTCAAATATACCTATCAATAACGTAGTATCTTTCCTTTAAAGCTTTAATTTTAGGTAAAAAAATTCATCAAAAACTTACTAAACAAGTTAGCTTTTATAAGGATTGAGTTTTATGATATGATTAAGTAACAATATTTGCTTACATGCACTGCTGATCATGAAAATTGCTACGCCAAGAAGGAAAGCAAAGAGCAGAATCTTATGAATTGTACATATGCAGTATCATAGAAGGAAGATATGATTAAATTCCCAGGTGGTTTCATGTACACACCTTAAAAAATAATTCAGTGTGCAGACTGTCACCAATGGCAGCAACAACGAGTGCAATCCAGCTGGGCATCAAGTCGAATTGAGCTTGGACAACAGATATGGGTACGCCATTCCACGCGGCTTCAAAATACGTTAGAGTTCATCAATCGTAGTTGTTTGGAGACTGGTGGTATGGCAGTCTCTAAGCAACCCATGACAAGAAATTCTCAGTGGGTGAGAGAACTATAGAACGTGCTGGTCAAGGCAATACTTGAATACTTTCTGTAACTGTATCTAGGAGGGCGAGGACCCCGCGGCCAACATGCGTTCTTGCATTATCTTGTTGAAAGGTGGCTTTCTTTTGGTCTTGAAGATAGAGCACAGCGACAGCCCTTACACATAAAAAAATGTAACAGCGGCTGTCCACATTATTAGCTGCGCGAATATAAGTGGTGTCAGTGATGTGCACTCAAAGCACCCCGTACCAGCACGCCAGGTGCTTAGCCCGTATGACTATGATGAATGCAAGTCGGCAGCATGGGTATAAGCGTACAAAACAAGTCTGTTATTTCGGGTTAGACCCTTGATTAGCTATAATTAGAAAATGTAAAATTCAGAGGCTTAGGAAATTTTTAACAGAAAGAAAGGAATAGAAATCCTTTGTACGAAAATACATTAAATTTTTTCTCATTCTATAAAAATGATTCTCTTACGGAACTGATGAGTTAAAATTACCTGAATACGGTAAAGCCACAGGGGCTACCTGCCTGACAGGATGGATGTCTTCGTGGATGACATGAATGAAGCTGGTTCGTACATATAAGGAAAAACACAAAAGTCAACCATGCAGCCCGGTTTGTTCAACCGTTTGCTTGGTCAGGTCGAACTACTAGTATTCAATGGTCTTAATTACTTTGCCACTGGTAAGACTATTTACAGAATGGAAATAGCAATTGTTCGGTTATTTAAAGAGCTTTTATGACAGTTATAAAGCGTTATGAGCTTGACGTAGTTTCAAAATTCAGATTGTTTGAAGCAATATTTAAAAAATAATATTAATATATATGAGGTATTCCGTATGGTAATGTACAAAGTTCTTTAACACCTTGCTCTCGAAGTGGTAAGAGTACACATTGTATAGTTCTTCCTTCTTTGTTTTCAGGCAAATAAATTAGAAAGAAAACAGAATGGGGCATACCGAAGTAATTACATTATATTAGAATAACAAAGTGGCATTTTAAAGTGTGGTCTCGTTCCCATTCTATTTAGTCAATATGCTTTCTTACAGATGAATCTAGAATCTAATTATCTGACCAACAAGAAAAGTTTAGATAAGCAAACAAACTTTCTGTTGAAAAAACTAATGGGCAGGAATTCTATCTCAAATAGGTCTGAAAGCTTTAACAACAGCTAGCTTTATGAACAGCAACCACATATCACCTGAAATATCTCCAGAAATAAAGAACTGATTAATTTTACGATAAAAGGGGATGATAAATAGTGAGGTCTATAAAATGGTTTAAAAGAAAGACTAAATTAGTTAGACATAAATTAAAGTATTGTTAGCGTGTGTTGTTATGGCGTAACGGCCAGTACATCCAGATGAGGAAAGCACGGTTGGTTTTTCAAAATTTCTTACAAAAACCTTTTGAATCTGGAATACATGGCTGATCGTTAAAATTGTTACACAAAGAAGGAAAGCAAGTAGCAGAATCTTATTTGTTATATAAATAGCGTAATGAGAATAAGACACGGATAAATTTGTAGATGGTTTGGGGTACAAAGTGTGCAAAATTCAATACACAGATCTGTCATCTCTGGCAGTAACAACTGCTGCAAGCCGGCTGGGCACCGAATCGAACTGAAACTTAGATTACAGTCCTTTATTCCTTCATTCCACGCTACTTCAATTTTTCCCCAGAGTTCATTAATCACAGTGGCTCGCGAGTGTCGTGGTGCCAGTCTATCTACAACCCATGACCAGATGCTCTGGTTTATGTGATTACGGCAAAGGGTCGAGGGCTAGCTGCCTAAGGGGTGGGATGCCTTCGTAGAGGATTTTCTTAGGGAAACTGGCTCATATACACGTTACACAAGGGGAAAACCACGAAAACGCCCATGTAGCCAGCCCGTTCACTGGATTCAAACCTTGGACCGAAATACCAGAGTTTAGCGACTTTACCATTCGACCGCTGGTGGGCTCATCGTCGCAGTTCGAGCTGGGATCCGTTTACAAGTGCTGAGTTGTCTTTCCACTTGACCATAGGCAAGAGTATTTCAATCCTAATTAGACTTTTGAATCTAAAGTTATTTGCACCTCCACCCCCACGGCTCTGATCTTGGTTATTAGTCTGAACTCCACTCATATTAACATCTCTATCTGTATGCACATTTTACTTTTCTAACTTCTTTCTTCTTCTCTTCAACAGTTCAATGCGTATTCGTTTTCTTAATTATCATTCAAAACTGATATTAAAAGCAATCACGCTTTACGTCAGTTTAATTTTGTAGAGAGTAATTTCATGCCGTGTTTTCAGAACAAATTAGAGAAAAATTCTTACAATAAAGTCAAAGTGATGTATATCGATTCTGTCTACTCCCGGTTGAGAATTATTAATTGGCAAGCAGAAGAAGGCCAAGACAATTTATGAAAATGACTATTTAAATTATTTTTGAGTCAAGCGTCAGTTTTATTCAACAATAAAACTTAGTTTTATGACTTGGCAACAGTGGATCTTATCTTATTTAAGAAAAATAATTATTTGTATGTTTTTTCATATGAATACTTTTCTTTTCCTTTTTTAAACTTAATAAAGCTCCCATGTTTTCGCAGCAGGTAAAAAGTGGTAGTAATGACTAAGGTAGTAAGTTACCAGTTAGTAAAAATAATTTTAAGAAATCGGAACTAATGTTTTGCCCTGGAACATAAGCATTTTCAAGTTATGTATTTCTTATTTATTGCAGTACTGTTCAGTATTACTTAATTGAAGAAATGCCTCCGAATATTTTTTAGGTGCACACTTCACTCAAATAAAAATCAATAATACGCGCCTGTTAATAAAAGTCATATCTCATAATTAATCTAAATTAGTTATGTGCTTTATGCATGCACTAAAATATATAAAACTGTGCATTAATAATAAGTGCCTCAATACTACGTTTTTGATTTCAAATAAAACATTAAACTAGTTTATAAGAAAACACACCAATCTCCTACATCCTTTCGAATAAATATACAGGGTGTTTATAAAGTCCCGGACCCATTTTGATGTTTAATAACTCATAAAATAATGAAGATATAAACAAACTTATGCATTTATTGATGGAATAACTTACATATTTTCCTTTTCAGGTTTGAATATCTTTACTTTTGTAAATATCGTCTGCGCGTGTGGTTAGTTTCAGATAATTTCATTTTCCAGGCTAAATATCTGTACTTTTCTAAATATCGTCTGCTTATTGATTGCATTTTTCTCTCTTTTGTTTTTGGTAACTATTGCAGCCACATGAGCCACATTGAGCTTCAGTCACATGTCTTTTTGCAACAAGATAATGCACGACCTCATTGGGGTCATCGTTCGTAGTTCTTTGAATGACCATTTTACAGGAAGATGGATTGGGCGAGAAGGTCTAATTCCTTGGCCACCCAGATCACCTGATATAACGCCGCTGGACTTTTTCCTTAGGGGATTTGTAAAGGACAACGTTTACAGGAGGAGAGTGTCGAACATTGATGACCTAAAAGCCAGAATTATAACCGCAATATCCTCTGTGGATGCCGACATGCTTGCCGGTACCGGGCGTGAAATTGAATATCAACTTGATATTCTCCGTGCGACGAAGGGGCACATGTGGAAGCTCATTGACAAGGATCATGAAACTTTTTGAGTCTGTCTAATCATTTATGTTATTAATTTTAATCTATTTTTATTATTTTATGAGTTATTAAACATCAAAATGGGTCCAGGACTTTATAAACACCCTGTATTAATGAAATAAACTTTAATAACACAGTTTAAATCCCAGATGTACAATGGTTTATTATAGTTTGATATCATGGATAGCACTAAAAAATAACTCCGATTTCTAACTGAAATTTATGGAAATTAAACTAAATCTGGAAAATAAAGTCCCATTATTAAAAATTTCAGTTTAGGGATGCATATAAAATGATATGCTGCTCTTAAACTAAAATCAGAGCAGATATTTTTAAACATATTTTGCAACTTTCATCTTACCAAAATTAAAGTTATATTATAATATTCCTAATATATGTACACACAAAAAATTAAAATTGTGCCGTATTGATCATTCATGCGGTTTGATTCTTTCGTCTGGTAAGTTCTCTCAGAATTTTACACTTTGATTAGAATGGCTGATGTATCACTTGGAGAACTGCCATTGCATGTAAGATTATGAAACTGGCTTTTATGCACCTAACTGTGCTCGTATAGCAATTATAAAAACATTTTTGTGTCATTTCCTAAGCACCTGTGTATAGCTTTCATGCATATAATTATATTTTTCAAAAGTAGAAGGATATATTATTGACTGTTTGAAAAATCCGTAGTCGTAAGCAAAGTTTCTCGAAAGATTAAATAATTGTTAAAATGTAAGATAGCTTTTAAAAGATATTATTGTTATATTTTAAAATTTGAGCTAATATCGTATTAAATCCAGCTCACGCAACAGTGTTCTTCCTTCAGACCTAAGTCTGAATTTTCACTGAGTAATTCTTAGCTTTATTTCTGATTGTAAAAACTCTTTTACAAAAATAGCAACTCATTAAAAAGCACAGTAACACGATGATATAAGTTCCAATTAACTGAGGAGGTTGTACATTAACCGAAGAACAGGTTTTATAATTAATGTATATATGTATATATATATATGCTGATTACTGCATTTAGAATGCAGAAAAGCAAGATTTCTCATACGTTTTATCCAAATGCTAATAAAATATGTCAAGACAATTAATCTAAAACATATGGAATCCTACCATGTGCTTCGAACATAATGAACACAGAAAATTTTTACTTTCATTACAGTTTGGGAACGGAGCAAAGTTGCAAATATCATACAAAGCAGCGGTTCTCAACCTTTTGACTAACGCGTACCATCTAAACAAAAACTGAAAACCTTTAGTACCACCACTACAAACTACTACTACCAATCACCACTCTTGAACAAAACTCAGATCGCATAAATTTACGATATCGTTCTAATTAATATTTATATTCTCCAGTACATGTGTTTCATTTGTAAAAAGATATAGATTCAGTGACATTATTTTTGGTAAAATTTATATGTTGAAAGAGAATTTGGAAAAGATTACTTACTAATTAATTTCATGGTTATTGCTTGCGGAAAACAACGAAGCGTTGAATAATAAGAAAGCTTCAAATAAAATTTCTTCCAAGTTAAATATTTTACGGTAATTCTACACTACAGCATCGATCCGTATTAATATCCCACGCATGAACTTGAAATATTAAAGATTTTAATTTAATTAATAATTAATAATTAATGATAATTAATTAATAATTGATTACTTTAATTAATAATTAAATTACTGTGATTAAAACGAAATTATATTAATTAAGAATTATATTACTAAAATTAAGTATTAAACTTTCAATTAAACTAATAATTTCTACTTCCTTGTACGAAGTATAAAGGAAGTATTGTAATCACGAAAAATTTCGGGTATCATATTTCAACGAAAATATCCATTTTGACCGCTATTCAATGCAATTTAATGATGTATTTGCGTGACATTTGTAAGTAAGGAAGAATAAAGGACTCGTTTTCCTCAAATGAATTATAAAACTTATTTAAAATGGATTCCGAAGAGATTTTTTGGGGGCCTCTATATGTATGTACGTATCTCGCATAACTCAAAATCGAATAGCCTCCGAACATTGAAATTTTGTATATGGGACTGCTATAACATGCAAATATGCACCTCCCATTTTGGTTGCAATCGGCAGCACCAAAAGTGTATGAATATATATATATATATAATAAGTAGTATATAGCCGA
>KK112400.1:541234-585306 GCA_000611955.2 Stegodyphus mimosarum
ATATATATATATGTATAATTAACAAGTAAGAATGCAGAAACTATAGCACACCCGAAACCCTCTGAATCCTATTCGTAAAAGCACGGTAGTGCCAAAGGTTACATATCAAACATAATTAAAACTTCATTATTAACAATAAAACATTACTCAAAAATACATGCCATTAAAAATTGAAATTTTTTAGAAAATTGGGAAGAGCAGAATTTGCAAGAAAAATGGGAAGGTACATTATGAACAAAATGGCAATATTTCACTGAGAGTCGCATTGCAGTTTCGTCAGGGGAAAAGTACTCCGCCATTTCCATTGAAATATCACCTCCACGCGTTTCAACTAACTGTCTGTTAACATTCTTCGTGCTGTCCCTTTTCTTTATGCCTTAAGCACGTGCTTATTTTGCTTACCAGTTGATCCGCTTCTAGTCCCATGCTTATAACATCTTAAAGCAGAATTTCTAAACATAGTTGCAACACAAATATAAATGTAGTATTATTTTGCTGAAGAAACATGCTTAGCGTTTATTTAGCATTCATATGATATTTCATAAACTAGGGACATTTGAGATAAAATACGTGCTAATTCCAACAACTAATAATGCTTATAAGATATTTTACATTGATTTTAAGAAAGAAACTGCTTCAGCCCGCTTTCTAATTTACAATAGTAATTTTAATACTTTGTAGGAGATAGAAATCGAGATCCATCAAAAATTGCTTAAGTTTATTGTTGTATAAAGTACACATGCTGGCTAATTTTTCAAGCAATGGTAATTTTAAAAGAGAGTAGATTTGCTTTTAACAAATTGCAGCTCTTGCTCTAATTGGCTGGGCCCTTTACTTCTCACATATCAAATATGTGTTTAGAGATATTTTGGAGGCAGGGAAGTTAGGGAAATCGTTATTGTAAATACACTGCTGGCCACCGCAAACGCAACACCCCGAAGGAAGCACGCAAATAACATGAAATTTACAATAGGCATTAGCGGAGGTGAGATATGCAAATGATTAGAATTTCAGCGCAGACGCATATCACGCGCGCCTGTGGTGCCACTTCAAAGCGCTATTTAAAGCTCGAAGTTTTCGATAATTTCAAGTTCGGCAACTGTGCTTTTTGGGGTTTTTTTTTCCAAAAAAACGATCGACTATGCCTCGTAGTAAACAGCGATCATCGTTTGATCAAGTATCCGAGTCCGACAGACGAAGGAAAGTGGCCTACCGAGAGTGTGGATTATCTTTCAGGGAAATCGGTAGTCGTGTTGGACGAAACCAAACAAATGCAATGCGGATATGCGACCGTTGGATGCAGGACGGTACGACGGACCAACCTGTCGACGGACCGACGTGTCGCATCCACCTCAGTGAACCACTTCACGTGATGACAGAAACATTGTGCGTATGGAAGTGACGGATCGCTCAGTAACATCACGAACCATAGTACAGCACATTCAGTCTATAACGCATCATCCAGTGTCTGCATTACCATTCGACGCCGTTTATAGCAGAGTGGTCTGTCCGCAAGACGTCCATTGCTTCGTCTACCTTTGACGCAGAACCACAGACATCTCCGCCGAAAATGGTGCGATGAAAGAAGGATGTGGATGGCAGAATGGAATGAAATTGTCTTTACTGACGAGTCAAGCTTCTGTCTGCAACACCACGGTGGTCGGATTCGAGTCTAGAGACACCGTGGAGAGAGGATGCTGAACAGCTGCGTTATGCACCGCCACACTGGTCCTGCACCGGGTATTATGGGATATCACTCTCGCACTCCTCTAGTACGCATTGCCGGTACTTTAAACAGCCAGCGCTACATCTCCGAAGTGTTGGAGTCGGTTGCCCTTCTTTATCTTCAGGGCTTCCCCACAGCCATATTTCAACAGGATAATGCGCGACCACACGTAGCACGCATTATCCAAAGGTTCTTCGTCATTCGCCAGATTGAATTGTTTCCCTGCCGGGCTCGTTCTCCGGATCTTTCGCCGATAGAAAACATGTAGTCCATGGTTGCTGAGCGATTGAACCAGATTACATCCCAAGTTGCCACACCAGATCAACTTTAAAAACGTGTGGAAGCTGTTTTGTCTGCTGTACCCCAAGAACACATCCAAAGTCTATTTGAATCAATGCCGAGGCGTGTGGCAGCGGTGATCTCCAACAATGGCGGCTACTCTGGATACTGATTCTGGAAGAAACCACACTTCACAGAAGTCTATAAATTTAATCATTTGATACTTGGTCAACATGTTATCTACTAAATAAATTTTGTTGTGATATATCTTGTCTTTCTTGGTGTTGCAATTTGGGTGGCCAGCAGTGTAGTATAAATTATTTTAATTTCTTTTTCTAATATTCTCTTACTTTTATCCCAAACGCTAATTCGTAAGTTCAGATTAATTTAAACAGGATTTTTATTAAATAATTGTACAAGGTATTTTCTTTGTACTTTCTGCATGCTTTTCCTCGTGTTATTGAAAGCATGCTCTACGGGTAGTCGGGAGGTCCGGAGTTCGAATCATGGCGAAGGCACTACACGTTTTTCTCATCGCTGCAGTATAAAATATATGTAGTATTTAGAATTCGCTTTTATTGCTTTCAAATTGCAATCAGTCGCTATCGTAAGCATAAATACGGATGCGTGATATGGACCCACCGACGAACAGCAGTACTCCAGTAAGAAAACGAAACTCTGGTTTTTAAGTTTAGCAAAAATTGATTTGGAATGGTACTTGATAATTTCATGACCCAAATGTTTATACATTGTAATAGTAGCCTCAAAAATATTTGATGTTAATTCAAATAATATTTTAGAAGGTGCTGAAAAGTTAAGTATTATGGGTAAGAGTAAAAACGTAATTTAAATGAACTTTTCTTGTGTTTTCTTGTACAACCATTTATTGTTCAGAAAATAATTTTTATTCTTTTATTGCACATAAATATAAACGCAGAAAACATTAAATATTATCATACCTGACACTAATGTCGAATCAAACTGAAGCTTCCTATTACAACATCCATTATTATCCTAATATTATTTTACCAACCTCTAGAAAAACCAGGCACAATTAATCCCTGTAGGACTTTGAAGTTGGAATATCTTCTTCTTGTGTTCTTTATCATAAAATCTTACATAGAAAAATATTACAAAATATTTGAGTTAATAGTAGAAAATACTCCTTTCCCAACTCATTTTTTCAATCTTCTCAAATCTTTATTTGAGTATATTTCTATGCGATACTTTAAGCAATAAAAAAAATTAAGTAAAATTATATAAAAATAAAATACCTAATTTAAAAATATTAATTTAATTTTATCTCTTAGGTTAGATATAAATTCTCAATTAGTATTAAACTAATGAAAGTGAATGATGAACTAATAAAAGTCGTAAATAAAGCAAACTTTTGAAAGGATGTTTACTCGGTGATTGCACGTATCGACAGCTGTATTAAAAAAATCACAATATTTTACGCTTATGAAAAGTTACAAAAATTATTAAAATTTACATTAACTTATTCAACCAGTAAATTATTTCTTTTACACTCTCAGAATTAGCTTAGTTTATTTTCCATTGGTCGTGCTTTTTGGGGTATGTAGTATTCCATAATGAGACGCTGCTTGGGTTAATAAGAGTGCACACATTTTTAATAGCATCATCTTTTCAAGTGAATTCTCTTGCACGCATTTCCAAATTAATGTTTTTGGAAAACACTGTATTCAGTAAATTTGTATAATTTCATTGGTATATTGACAGCTACATTGCAAAAGTGGCGGACACTGCTTTGTGAAAACTTGTAGATAAATAATGTTTTCATTATTTTAAGAGACTGAATAGATGAGATTAGTTTATAAGGAAAAAACTTTGATCTCATAATAACGACAAAGATTTCATTTCATGATTTCCGTAATTACACGAAATGGAAAATAACTCTTCCAGCCATAATCTTGATCTTTTACAAGAGGAAAATCTTGGTTTATTGCGTCATTCAGCAGCCTCGATTATTCTTGTTCATGCCATTCTGATAGTGTATGATTTTTTTCCCTCCATAAATATACAAATTTATCTTTTAAAAATGTCGATCTCTTAAAATTCTCTCTATAAGCACTTTTTATGCTTCTTCGTTTTTCCTAAAATAATGTTACAAGTTGGCATTTGCTTATTTAGCTAATGACTTACCGCGTAACTTTCTGGCAATTGCAACATATTCTTAGAAAGGAGAGATAGATTTTGTTATCATTTTGAAGCAGATGACTATTTTGTACCTTGAGCGTTGTTACGCTAATTAACCCGTTAACATTTTGGCCTTTACTACAACTTCTCCTTTGAGTATTCCTTCCTCACCAGGATGAAATTAGATCTTGAAAGAAAGGGTGTTTCTAGCATTGCGCGCTACTTGGTTAGATTGTGCAAGCTCTGATTAAATGTAATTATTAGGCTGTGTGTACTCTCATCGTCGATATTTTTTTTGCTGACGTGGCAGTAAATATATTAAGCCAGCTTAGAATTTAACTGTGTAGTCTTCGATTACTGATTATGTTTAATTTAATTGATTCTTCTTATTTGCCGCGATCGAGCCACAACCTGTGGTTATTATACCACAAAATCGTGCCCTTATGTTTAAAGTTTTGTTTCACTAAAAAGGTTGCTGTTTCATCTTAGACACCATGCGAGCATCGATGTCTGTAGAATTTAAGATGATAGATATTCAGAAGTTAGTAAATTAGACAAAGAGAAATTCGAATTTGGCTCCGACGAAACAGAAGTTTTATTATGATAAGAAAAGATGGAAAAGTTGATTTTAGGGTCGAAAGTAAAGTCTTGAAAATTAAACATTCTCTTTCGCGTGCAGCAGAATGAAAGGTTGGGAAGTTAGAAGGTCCATTTTCGATTGAGCGAATAAGAGAAACAATGGTATTTTTTGAAGATCAAAATGGTTAATTTACTGAAGCCAATGTAGACCAAATAAAGTGCTATTATGAGCCCCCTGGTATGCCCCTATTAACAGACGTTTTACGGGATTTACAGTATATGCATTGGAAAGCCATCTAGAAATGCGATGGATACAGCTTCGACGTTCAGAGTAGAAGAAGCGCAAACAAAAAAAAAGGATGCCAGAAATGGTGAAAAAGAAAAAAAAAACCGAAAGAGCAGAGCTACGGAGAGCAGGCTTCCAGGAACAAGGAAATTATCCAGAAACCAAAAGAAAGTACAAAGAGTTCTCAGATCTAGTGACGAACAGAGTACTAGGTAACGACTTTTGGAAAGACAACGAATGAGAAACCCAGCCACGACGGGTTTACAATGACGGGAAAAGATCAAGTCAGAATTTACGCATCAAGCGACCGCTTAAATACAAACCAGGCCAACGTTTGGAGTTCTAAACGAACCAGAGTAGATTACCAATGGTGTTGTGCAAAGTAATTAAGCTAATTAATTAATTCATTCATTTATATTCTAAATTATGCTACCCAATGTGTATTTTATTTAATTTCTGTGTTAATGTGGTTTACTTTAATTAGAGTTTTGTACTTAAGATAGTAAGTTCGTACTTTCGTTTTCGGAACGCGATTGGCAGCAGACAATGGGAATGGGATGTGTTTTTCATGTTAGAATCTGGATTTTAAGATACTTAATCTGAGTTTATATAATTATAATTATACAAGAAGAAACAAAAAGATTTGCACTTGAAATTACTTTAACTTAATTAATTTGTGATATATGCTAATTTAATTAACAACATTTTCTAGCTTTCGTAGGATTTAGTGTGATTGCTATCTTGTCATTCTTAAGCTATTTTTCGAATGATTTATAGTGAAAGTCAACTTGTCCTTCAGGCAGAATTTTAGGGTTACTAAAATTCTGCAGGTGTTTTTATTTGGCGAGTTTCTGGAGAGATTAAGGAAAAGTGTTGAATTAACGCTTTCAAAAGTAAGAATTTTAATACTATTTTCTTTGGGACGTTTTTGTCAGGAATTGTCACCCCTTTAAGGGGGTTTTGGCGATGTTGGATAAATCTTTGTAACAAAAAGCCAGTCCATGCGGTTTTTCGCTCTCTTCAACCTCTTCAACTCTCTTCTACTCAGTTGATTCTTGGTGCAGCGGGGTGCAGATTGAGGTCTACCGGAAAATTCATGCTCTTTGAATACTCTTGCGATTTCTTTCCCCTCCTCAGAATGATGTGCTGCGGAATAGTTGGAAGGGGCCTACTTTAGGTTCTCTCAAGATATGGTCGTAATCCCCTCGGTGTAGTTTACTAGACCCTCGATGGAAGTTTTATCTTGGATGTAGCCTGGTTCATCTTCTGGCGCACTCATGTTTGTGAAGCTGTGTACGTTGCTGGAGTAGGCCATCAGCCACCTTTAGGAATTTTAACGTCTCGCCTGCTGTCCTGTATGCACCGCTTTGCTGGAGGAGGCCATCAGTCGTTTTTAGGAATTTCTACGTCTCACTTGCTATCCTGTATTGCCCGGCTTTGCCCTGCCGAATAAATCTTTCCTGGGTTCTGTTTAATGTTGCCACCGGTTTAGATTCAAGCTAAGTGACCTTCTTAGTGAATTTGATGAATCATTAAATTTAATCCAAGTAAATAATTCCTTTAAAAAGCAAGTTAGAAAGGGGTAGATTCATGTTTATTCTTTTAGCTCATGGCTTACAATAAAAATTAATTTTTCTTTTGCTGAAAAAATCGAGAGATTTAAGTTCATACTAGTGTATGATAATATAATTAAATGATCAATAAATTTTATTTTGTAATATGAAATTTGATTGATTCTAATATCATTTTGCTAAAATATTCAATATTTATTTTCTTTTTTTAACTCCCGGGAGCATAAAATTCTAAATGCCAATAGTTTAAACTAATTTTAATAGTGAGATAAAAATCTGTTTCATTTATAAACTTAGTATGATGTTTTATTTTATTTACTGGTAAACTATACATGACACCATAACCGGTAATCATTGGGTTGTTTGGTATTTAAATGATTAATCACAACGCACATAACTGGTTTATTTTAATGTACTAACCACTAAAAGCTCTAGTTTATATTTGGTATTCCTTAAAGGCACTAATATAACAATGGCACAGAAATAGCAAGGAGTCGGCCTGCTATACCAACATTTCCACAGCTCCAATGGAAATCTATACGCCAACGAGTAAGCTAGTACTATGCAACAACTTTTGGGAAGTCAACGTAGCAGAAGCCCAGCTACGACGGGTTTACAATGACGGGAAAAGATCAAATCAGAATCTACGCTGCAAGCGACCACTTAAATACAAGCCAGGCCAACGGTCGAAGTTCTAAACGAACCAGGACGCCTACTCTACACTACTACTACTACTACTTCTACTACTACCGAGAGTCGGCAGCAGTTTGTGGCCCGCCAGATGTCGCTGCTAGTGAAAAACAGGTCTGCTGGACATCCCATATTCTGTGAGTACAGAAGTCGTCGGAAGCGCGGGATAAAGTGTTGTCCCGTAGTCAATCAGGCTTGTGCAGTTGACGCCCTAAGTAGACAATGGCTTTGTTCTAGTCGGTAATTTTTCCGTATATAAACGAAGAATACGATAGTATAATCTCTGAATCGGCGAATTTTTAGAAAGTATATTGATGCTTTTGCTCCGCCAGAAGATGTTTTCATCGCATATTTCAGATTGCCAAAATTAATAGTTATTTTAATTTGAGATGAACTGAGAAAGTATATGAAGCCACATACAGAAAACAAGAACGCAATTTCTACTGAAAGAAAGGTTATTTATCAGTTTCTTGAAATTATAGATATATATTGTAATTATATACACTCAAGTTTGTGAAAATTGCAACACCATGAAGGATTTACGCGAGTGAGCTGAAATTTTCAGGAAATGCAAAGTAGCGCATGATATGCAAATGATTAGAATTGCAAATCCGTAGCGCATGCGTATGCTCAGCAGCGCCCTCTGAACGGCTGATGGATCCGAATAAATAGACGGCTGTAGCGAGGCGTGTATGGTTATCGGTGGTTATCTGCTAGTGGTAAACGTTAACTCAATCTGTACTTATGCCTCGTCGACGAAAGAGAGCGAGATTTGAACAACTTACAGAGTTTGAACGAGGGAGAATCATCGGCCTTCGTGAAGCTGGATTGTCGTATCGTGCAGTAGCCTCTCGTGTGCAGCGTAACAGCAGCACAGTGATGCGCGTTTGGAAGCAGTGGACGGACGAGTGTCGGACAACTCGGAAATCCGGGAGTGGACCCCGAAATGTGACGTCAGCTCGCGATGATAGACACCTGGTCCGCATGGCGCGGACGGACCGTACAGCTTCCTCTAGACAATTGGCAGCACTGTGGTCAATAGCTACAGGTGTTTCATTGTGTGCTTCATCAATTCGTAGACGTCTGCTGCAGTGTGGACTGCGCGCACGGACTCCTTTATACAGGATCCCCCTAACGCACGACCATCGCCGCCTGCGGCTACAATGGGCCAATCAGCATAGAGACTGGCGTGCTGATTGGCAGCATGTCGTGTTTTCTGACGAATCCCGCTTTAATTTGTGGTACCATGATGGCCGCATTCGTGTCAGACGCTATGCCGGTGAACGCCACCTTCCGGAGTGCATTATCGAACGCCACAGTGGACGAACACCCGGAGTTATGGTCTGGGGCGCCATAGCATATCATAGACGATCTCAATTGCTACGAATTGTGGGCAATCTGAACAGCAACCGGTATATCCGTGAAGTTCTACAGCCCGAAGCTGTTCCCTTCCTTCAAAGCTTGCCAGGCGCTGTATTTCAACAGGACAATGCCCGCCCTCATACTGCTCGGATTGTTAAATCCTTCTTTGCAGCGCAGCAGGTACAGCTTCTTCCTTGGCCTGCGTGTTCCCCGGATATTCGCCAATTGAACATGTGTGGGATGTCATTGGTCGGCGTCTTGCTCGTGATCCTCGTCCTGTTGCGTCTGCAGACGAACTTTGGGTACGCGTACAAACGATATGGAATGCTCTTCCTCAGTCAGACATTCAAACTTTGTTTGACTCCATGCCACGTCGTGTAGCAGCACTTATTGCGGCGCGTGGTGGCCACACAAAATACTGATTCTGATCTCTTGTTCTTGTTTGTTTGCTTTGAACATTTAATCATTTATTTGTACCACTACCACTCAACTGTGTATTAAATTGCATTCAATTATGACGATTCCTTCTTGGTGTTGCAATTTTCACAAACGTGAGTGTAGTTTAAAAATGTAGAAGATAATAAGCATTTGTCTAGCATATAATCCTTCTTCAGTTAATAATAATATAGACATCCGAGAAGCGTCCACTTGATTTATGTTCAGCAAGAATTAAGTTTATTTTAAAATATAACAGTCAAATACCTTATGAACAATATTGTGAACACAATAAGGAATGTCATTCATTATTACGCGAAATTCACACTACTGTAAAATAAAAATGGAAAAAAAAGGTTATAAAAGTGCGAAATAGTTTTCTATAATTAATTTTAAAAATAATTTTTAGCCCAAAGGGCCTTAGCCCAGAAGAGCTATTAATTTCGTTTTGGCATTTTGTGGCGTTTCATTATGGCCTTTCGTTGCCATTGTTGCCGCTGAGGTACATCTTCCGTGGAAGTCCGTCTCCCCGAATCCTGGAAAAAATCTTTAAACATTTCCATTTTATTACCGTCATAGTAGGGTTTCAGCTGGTCCACATTGGCAGTAATTTTCTCGCCATTTTTTTTTCTTAATACTACCACCGTTTGGGTGATTTTCTCGATAAGGAAAGGGCCTTCAAAAAGCGGAAAAAATTTCCCCACCTTTTCTTCTGGGGCATTTGATAAAGCGTGTTTGACTTTCAACACCTCATCTTCGACTTTATACTTCACCTCTCTTCTCTTTTGATCGTAATAATATTGTTGTTTCCTCTGGGCTATTTCCGAATTTCCTTTCGCTTCCCTATCAAGTTCTGGATATCCTTCATTTTAAATTCTTCGGCCCTATCCTGGACAAAGAAAAGTTTGTCTAAGGGTGTCAAAAACTTTCTTCCAAGAAACAGTTCCGCGGGTGTTTTTTGCGTTGTGTCATGTTTGGCCGTTCTAAGAGCAAATGCAAATTCATTTACACCCATGTCCATAAATTAAGGATAATGCAAAATCAGGCAAAGGAAGAGTTAGAAGCAAAACAAATTTGACCTATTTGTAAAGCTTATTTATTAAACAAAAGGTAAAGAGCAAAAAAAGATGCTATATGTTTGATATTATTAAAAAAATTAGCGATTTTTTCTCACTGGAGCAAATTACAAAAAAAAAAACCTATTTACAAAAAAACAATATTACATGGTTGGTATTATTGTTAATACATTGTATGTCTCCCAGACGATGCAATACAGTCCGTACAACGCCTAGGCATGCTGAGTATCAAATTGTCGATCTGATCTTGAGGTATATTATACCACTCAAAAGCAATGCTCTCCGAAGTTCCGGTAGACATGTAGGAGGAGGTTGACGGGCTGCAACTCGTCGGGCAAGCATGTCCCACACGTGCTCTACTGGATTCTAGTCCGGTGAGAATGCTGGCCAGTCCATACGTGTGATATCCTCCGATTGAAGGCATTCGCTTACGATGTTTGCACGGTGAGGACGGGCGTTGTCATACATAAACACAAATTGTGCGCCCATGGCGTCCCGAAACAAACTTACATCAGGCAAAGGAAAGCGTGATTCTGTGTTCCAGAATCACGTTTCATCAGGCAAAGGAAAAAGGATTCTGTGTTCCAGAATGACGTCCCGATAGATTTAGCTTGTCAGGGTTCCAATTTGAACATGCAGATCAGTTCTGGAACCCAGAATAATTCCACCCCAAACGAGCATCCTGCACCACCGTAACGGTGTCGTTCAATGATGTTTTCTTGGTGGTAACGGGTACCTGGAGCTCTCCATATGAAAGTCCGGCGAGAATCAGACTGCAAGCTAAACCTGAACTCGTCGGAAAACATCACACAAGCCCACTGTTGCGGTGTCCACAATATATGCTCTCTACTCTAGGCTAACCGCAGGCGACAGTGAGTTGCAGTAAGTGGAACGCATCTGACAGGTCTACGAACATATACACCAATCTGGCCTTAGCGTTTGTACACGGTTTGCCTAAATTGTCGTACCAGTGGCTGAAGAGAGCTGACGAGACAGGTCTGAGGCTGTGCTCCGCCTGTTTCTTTTGGCAGTAACTGCCAGAAACCGGTCCTCATTTGGCGTTGTAACTCTGGGGCGACTTGTGCTGTAACGTCTACTCATCTTGGAATGTTGCCAAAGCCTGGAGATGACACTCTGGGCAATTCCAAGTTCGTCTGATACTTCCAGTTGGGTACGCCCACATTCCAGACGGCCGATAATTCTACCCCGTAAAAAATCATCCAAATGCGTCCTTTGTGTCATAACTATTCGGTTATTGCACTGAAATGCTTATAAAGCGCTTGCGAACAATTTTACGTCTTTGCCTGTATTCCTTATAAATCACTCTCTTACACTCTCGTCATTGTGACGTACCGTCGGTGTCATCTGGTTACTTCCTGAAATTTGCATATGATTCTTGAAGATGTGTCTAGTGATTTTACAGGTGATATATTTATTTTAGAGATCGATTTCCGCGTGACTCCGAATTATAATTAATTTATGGACATGAGTGTATATGGCTGTCCCAGGTAGAGTGATAATTCTTAATGTAACTTCGAATAATTTTAACTACGTTTCTATTAACTCGTTCCGCTATGTTTGACTGCGGAGGATACGGGACCATCTTTAGGTGACGTATGCCTAGTTTTGCACACATTTCCTCAAAAATATTACTAACAAACTGGGGACCATTGTCGGAAATGACTTTTAGCGGCACCCCGTATTTTAAAATATACTTATTTAAAATTGAATCTATTGCAATTTTAGCAGACGCGCGTTTAACGGAATCAACTCTAACCATTTGCTAAAATGGTCCACTATAACTAAAAGATATCGGCTTTTGTTAACTTTACTTCTAGGATAAGGTCCCAATAATTCGATGCCTATCATTTGATTTAGAAACTCTGATTTAACACTATTTAGGAACCCGGCCGGGCGGAAATTAATATAATTATTAAATTGGCATGTTAGGCACGACTGGACGTACGCCCTAGTAAACTTTTGCAGTTCGGGAAAGAAAACTGCCTCGCGAACTCTTTGGACAGTTTTTGTATGCCCAAATGGCCAGAAATGGCCGAATCGTGCAATTCCTCTAGTACATTAAGTCTAATGCTAGCTGGGATAACCGGTCGAAACTCGTGATTTTCATTAGTCGTTTTGGTATAAAACAAAAGTCCGTCAATTATTTCGTAATTTGCGGCCCTATTTCTTATTGGCACAATATCCGGATAACTGAATTTCTCAGCGTCGGCCAAATAATTGTATATATTTTTGAACTCCGGATCTTTTCCGAGTTCGGCTATTACTGTTTCACGAGAATCTAATACTTTGGATGTGAGCATGGCTATTCTAACCGTATTTCCATTTTCATCCAAATTAATTCTGCTTAAAGCATCTGTCATAACATTTTCCTTTCCCGGCGTGTGTTTAATTACGAGATTATATTCTTGTAATTTAAGTGCCCACCTTATTAATCTGGGTGATAAGTTTTTTCCAGAGTAGAGTCTGGTGACCACAGCGTGGATTGTATATACAGTTAGTGGAGAACTTCCAAAGAAAACACGAAATTTGTGCACTGCTGATAAAACTGCGAGAGTTTCCCTTTCCGTGGCCGAATAGTTTCTCTGGATTTCATTTAACGTTCGACTGAAAAAGCCACGGGTTGCCCATTTTGAGAAAGCACTGCCCCAATCGCAAAATCTGAATCGTCCGCTGAAATTTCTAGTCCTTTACCCCCCTCCGGAAATTTTAAGACGGGGGATTCAGTCAATGCGTGTTTCAGTTTTTGATATGCCAAGTTAGCTTTTGTTGACCACGAAAACCTAGCTTTCTTCCTCTCAATTTCAACAGAGGCTCAGTGGCAAAGTCTTTTATGAAGGACCGATAGTATGCGCACATACCAAGAAACGACGCTAACTTCTTTGCTGGTTTAGGAACAGGATAATTTTTAATAGCTATTATCTTGGACTGATCCGGTTCGATTCCATTCTGAGAAATTTTAAACCCTAAATAACGTAACTCTTTTTGCGTCAAATTTACATTTAGATGCATTTATCTTCAAACCAGCTTCGTTTAACAATAAAAACACTTTTCTTAAATCTTGTAGGTGTTGTTCCAAACTATTACTTGCAATTATAATATCGTCCAAATAAATGAACGTATTCTTACCAAGGACCGGTCTTAAGACAATGTCCATACATCGTTGGAAAGTTGCCGGCGCGCCAGATAAACCGAAAGGCATCCTAAGAAATGCGTATGTGCCAGACTTCGTTATGAAGGCGGTCTTAGGGGCGTCTTCGGGTTTTACCCCAATCTGAAAATAGCCACTCGTAAGATCTAATGTGAACATATACTTTGTAGAGGTAATATTTCGGATTATCTCTTCGATTGTCGGCAAAGGATATACAGGATATTTTGTGACGGCATTTAGCCTTCTGTAATCTATAGCAAAACGCCACCACTTCGGGTGCGTAATCGGATAATCATTATTTTTCTTGCATAAGACTATGGGCTAGCATAACTGCTAGAAATCGGGGTAATTATTTTATTTTTCAACATTTCCTTAGTATGATATTCAATAATTTCTTCTTTTACCTGATCATAGCGATAAGGCCTTTGTCTTACTGGTTGGGCGTGCCCTGATTCTATTTCATGATTAGTTACGTGCGCGAAACCCGGTACATCGCTAAATAAATTTGAAAACTCACTTACCAATGCCTGCAGTTTTTCTTGCTCCTCTGCCGGTAAGTGCTGTAACTCCAGCTGCGGGGGCTTATCATTCTTGTTTTCCACTGGCTGCATGAATATCGTTAACTTTCCTCCCTGAAAGTCTATCTTCGCTTCTGCCAATCTAAAAAAATCCACACCCAGAATAATACACGTTTGCAGGTTTCGCACAATATAAAATAAAATTTTTACCTGTTCGTCGTTGATACGCACGAACAACAGTACTCTCCCTAAACAGCTACACGTCTCTCCTTGGGCCGCTATGATATCCGTGTCTCTTGCACTAAAAATTCTATAACGGCGAAAGTACTTCTTGAAAACTTTTTCCAGGATAAAGCTGCTTTGCTCTCATGTATCCATAAGAGCCGTTGCCGGTATGTTGTTAATTAAGACTTCAATCTTCGGTAAATTTAAATTTTTTACATACACGGTGTTTAAACTAATTGTGGAAAGATTTTGCGAGACTTCGGACTTCTTCACCTTCCTTGAAGAAATCCATCTTAGTTTAAATCCTTCTTCTTATTCTGGTTAGCTTCTGAATCTTTGCCCGTTTTTCGATTAAAATCTCGTCGTTCGCCGCTCGACTTAGGAAATCCATCTTTCTTCGGCCATTGCTTCGCCTTGTTCCCATAATTCTGATGTTGCTTCTGCTGGGGTCTTGGCGTATTCCACTGACTTCTTCGCTCAAATTGGCGACGTCATTCATTGTCTGCCGTTCTTCGACTTTCAAATTGTACGGCGAGCTCGAATAATTTATCCAAAGTCGTTGTGTTTCTGAGCTCGATAAAATCTTGAACTTGGGGCAGTAGCCTAGGAAGTATAATTTGAATTATTTCAGGATCCGGGGACTTCCATACAAAAGCTTGAAAACTTGGATTTTTCTCAAGATAAAAATTTGACAAATCTTCTATCTTTTCTTGATGAAGACTAAAACGTTCCGCCTCCAGTCTGGCTCGATCTCATACTACAGGAAATGCTTTCACCGAGGAATTTTTAAAATTTTCGTAAGTATATGTGGGGCTTCCCGGTTCCCCCAAAAGATTCTTTTCAATACATTTGTACAAATTTAGCGCTTGGCCCTTCAAAGCGCTGGTGGCAAGAGTGACTTTCTGAAATTCGTGGACTGGATATAACATGAAGTGGGCGTCCAATTTTTCCAGGAAATTAATTACGGCTGACTTGCCGTCAAAACTTGCCGCTGGCTTCATGGCTGCCGCATGGTTTGTACAATGTAGCCAAATCCTTCTAGGGCAGGAGGTGATATCTCAGGGTTCTGCACAGGTACTGCAGGTATCTCAGATTCCTCTTCTTGTCTTTCAGGCCATCCTCTCATTTTTCTTCTTTGGGCGCCAGTCTCAGGACTGAGTGTTCTATGCATACTTTTGGCGAACATATTCGTGAAGTAGTTACAGTCCTGATCTTGAACAAGGAGCTGAATGCAGCTATGTTCTGTGGTAGAATACTGCGGTTTAGTGGTAGAATAATTGCACGTAAGAAGGATTTAAAATCCTCTTTTATTAAACCATTATTAATTTACAGCCATTTCCCAACTCGGGAGGGATAACAGAAAATAATGACCGCACTTGGGTCTAAACTGAACAATCAAATAATTTAAACTAAAGTTAAGTAGAAATTAAGTAGTTGTCGCTCACAGAGCTATAAACCCGGGGTTGGCCTCTATGCGAAACTATTAATGGTGCATAGCAAGATTTAGCTAATACTAACGCACTTAGATTATTTCAATAAGTAAAAGCGTAACAGCGCTAAGGCTTAGAATTTAAATACTAGCTAGTCAGGTGGTCGTCGAACAGAGCCGCAATGATCTGAGACTAAAAGCTCTCTCACATTGAGAAGTTCCTCGCTAACCTTTAAATACAAACTTGGCTCCACTTCAAATTAGCATAAAGCTGAAACGCGCATTCATTCTAACGGAAAGTTGAAATAAAAACTCATAGGAATGGGAAATTAAAATAAAACTTTGTTAGTTTAGACTAAAACCTTACAAAATGAAGAGCGAAACAGGGGGAATTTACATAGATGACTTATAAGTTCATTCCTGAGAAATTTGTAACTCACCGACTGGGAAAATTTTCTCAGAGAATCTCTAACTAAGAAGTTAAAAAAAATTCTCTAAAAATGACGTCTCCTTTTAAAAGAAAAAAAAATGTTTTCTCTAAAATGATGTCTTACTTTTTCAATGTTAACCTACTGAAAAATGAAAAAGTGAAACATCATTTTTTAGACAAAATTTTTATTTTTTTTTCAGATTCTCTGAGAAATTTTTCAGAGTCGGTAAGACTTCATTTTTTCAAAGAATGAATTTATCTCTTTTGTTGAAGGTGTTTCTGTTTCATTATTTCATATTACAAGGTGAATGATAAAGTTTTATTTAAGAGAATCTTTTACAATGTATTCTAACCACCCCAAGAATAAGATTTCTCTTCTACTTTTTTAAAATCATAAGGTCCTACACTGTTTTTTTTCTTTAAATCTATTCTTATGGTGTGAATTAAAAGATTATGTTACGCATACATGGTATAATAAAAATAATTCCTTTTACAATTTATAATATTTCTTTTATTAAACATTAATGAATACATTCATAGAATTACTAAAAAAAATTTTTACCCAACATGGATTATGTAATTAATGGACAGATTCGTTCCGATATTTTTCAGAACGATCATCCCAAGATTCTGCCTCGGTGGACAGTTCGTCATTCCAACAGTCTGTCATACGATCTCTGGAGGATTAGAAGATACCTTTGGGGGTTCTGTGGACAGTTCGTCATCTCAACACTCTGTCCTATTCTCAGTGGGACCATCAGAATATACCTTTAGGTCAGTCCAACTTCCTGTTGGATCATAATTCGGCCCATTTGCAGGTATTTCACCCCAGCCATCCGCCTTTGAAGGATGAGAGGAACTACTGGAAGAATTACAGAATATCAAGTCAAATGGCGTACACTTATCTGGATTTTCTATAGGTTGACAACACATGTAGTTTGTCCCATGACTTGATGAATACATCAAAAAGCTCCAGGGAACGCTCAGCCGCTAATTGATTGTAGGCTCGATCAAAAGCTTGCTCGGCTGTCTCTTCTTCCTCCTCCTCCTCCTCATCGCTATACCTGTCTGGATGGATGTTTTGGATATGGAAAGCTTCTTCCATACTGTGCCACCGATAGTTGCGCACTGCGTTGCAAGTTTTCAATGCATTAAAACATTTCCTCATCTGCTGGTGTTAAGCACACTTTCCCCGATACCTCCAAATGATTCCGCCTGGCACATAAATCTCCGTCACGGGCTGATTCTCTTAGACTTTGGCAAAAAATTTAGCTTTCTCACATGATACGACATAAATCGTAGAGAAATTGTGGGTTAAAGATTTGAGAATGGGAGCGAGATGATTGTAGGGAATGTAGCCCTCATTCCAACGTAGACCGTGTCGATTTCGGGTCAGCCAGGCGTTGGTCATTTGGTTTTTGAAACTGAGTTAATGGAAAGGTTGAGGTGGTCCAAACATCAAAGATCCCATCGTCAAAAGATCTCTCGTCACAAACTCGAGTTCCTTCAGAATGTAAGTACCTTCGTCCTTCTTTTGGTTATAGGACTGGGAAACCTCTAAATCGAGCTCGATAAAGTTATCAGCAGCATAATCCATTGAATATTTTTTCCCACAAATAACAAACGATTTCTGGAAAGAAACAAATACACCTTTTAAAGACTAAACATGTCATAACATTTTCATGTTCTTTAAAGAGAAATCTTCTTTAGTGGCCTAAGAGAGAGGAAGAGGGCTTTCAACATTTTTTCACATATGTACAAACGTTTCTTTCTCATCAATACTTAATTATCCAAAATTTGTTTTCTATTTATGTTAGAAGCATATGGTAGTAAACGAATCCTGTTTAGAACACAAAGTATTGCCCACTAAAACGAATCCTGTTTAGAACACAGAATATATTCCATTTAAAAACTGAAAAGAAAAAAGCAAATTTATAGTTAATTCGTATCAAGCACGAATTACATTGATGTGTGTGATTTCTGATTCAACAGAGATCGCATACAGTGTCCAAATTCTGTACAAATTTTTTTCCAGCACTTGTGGAATTGTATTTACATTGATAGCATAAATTCATTACTGATTAGGCCCAAAAAATATATTTCTTCAATTTGCACTAATTAAAATTTGAGTCGATTCGTTTATCACATTCATGCATACGATGAATACTACAGGAATACATGTCGTATGGGCAAGAAACTGTAGACATCAAATTTTGGAACAAAAGGGAAGAATTTTAATTTTCGTTGTGTGAAAACGTTTGTTGAATAGCCTTGGAAATCTATTTTTTAGAAGCCCAAGGACGAAAAACTCAAGACATCAAATTTCAGACAGAAAATGGAAATCATTTATTTTGTCGCTGGGACGATTGGTGCTTGCAAGTTGAGTTGTAATCGTCCTTCGCAACTTCCTTAAAAAAGCCTTCGCCGTATTTTTAACACCGTACTGTAATAGCCTTTACTATAGTTTTTTAAACCTTGATAAGGTGTATAAAAGGCCAACCACTGTAGTTCAAAAATTTAGTTTCGACTCATCTGCAGTGGTAATAATTCATTTTCTCTTTCTCATTTACATGTTGAGTAGCTCTCTCGTAAAAATTGCTCTGATAATGTAACAGACAGAGAGTTGTATATTTTTTTCTCATTGATTCCCTATTGATAGTGTTAATGTCAATTCAGAATCATTTCTCCAACTTTGAGGCATAGCCATCTTTGATTAAGTTCTTTTATACTGAACAGCAAGAAAAGCAGCCATTCGGTCATCCCGTTCCATCTTACGCCGAACACCCGCACTGTACTCCCCCCTTTTCCACGCAAGAATTCGCTTTGTTCATAACCTTCAGCACAGAACCCTTTCTCAAAGGTTATCCCCTCCCAAGCAAGGAGGAATTTCTAGTAATAAATGTTCACCATTTTCTTTCCAAATTCGAAGAGGGTAAGTTTAGCTTCATTCTTTCATTTTTGAAATACTTTACCTGCAAAGTAGAAACATTGAGGATGGCTTACTTGATTTCCATTTTTAATATACATTTCGGTACTTGGGAGCCTTTTGATTATTTCTTGGAGTTTACTCCTTTAAATGATTTAGATTAATCTTCGGAATTTTGGCGATGACTTTTTATTTTCTACCATTTTAATGTTTTGCATCATAGTTTTGTTTCAACTTTATAACTTTTTCTAGTCGCTTACTCCCTATATGGATTTCGCTTAATCTTAGGAGTTTAGACGATGAGATTTTTCCACCGTTTTTCTAGTTTAGAGTCATTCTTTTGTTTCAACTCATTAACTTTTCTTGGAGGATTTAATAGTTTTCGGTTTTAAAATCCTTTTGCATTCTACATCAGCTCAAGTTTTTGGAATATTTCTGAACCTGCGTTTCCTCTAAGTTTCTATGATACCTTTTCTTGCAGGTTGCTTCCAGAAATGATTTAGTTCAACAACGTAGTTTTACTTACGACTTTAATTTTTCGACCTCTTCATCCACTTTTTAAAGAAGCATCTTTACCGCTTTTTCTCCAATTCAATGGATTTCTTCGAATCGATTCCAATTTATTGAATCGTTTCATGTGTCCACAGTTTTTCTCATAACAGAATTATTTTTACACAGCGCGAGTTAAAGCTATTTTTTCACACATTCGAACTGCTCTTTTTTTAGGTTTTATATATCGACCTTACCTCAAAGTTTTCATGAATTTTAATACTTCCTGTAAATAATTGCATATCTTTTTTTGCAATTTTAGTAGCTTAGTTTTTTCTCCATTTCCCTTTTAGCATTAGTTTTTATTTTTTATATGTCATTATGTATTCTGCTTTACTGATCTTTACTTTACCGAGTTTTTTAGCTTTTAAGTTCCTTTTGAGAGTTGCGAATGTGGGTAGGAAAGAGATATGAAACATTTGAGAGACTGTAGAAGACGCAATCCAAATGGGAAATTTTCTCAATTGTTTCGCGCCTTATCTCAAATGTCTCAGAGGAACGAACCCGAAACTCAATGATCAACTAGGTACAAGGCTTCAAATCACTTTTCCCTTGATAAGTTCTGTTTCAAGCCTTGAACTTGGGAGATCGTTGTTTACTTTTAAATATTTTACTCAGAAGAACATTGTTTACTTTTAAAATATGTTACTATTGTTTCATTCAATGACATCTATTTGTACAATGTTTACTTGTACTGTTTACTTTTTTTTCCCTGTTTGGCACTTTTTTCCAAGAACCAAATATGGTTATTTTCTTAAAATGGACTGATCCGATGACTCATAAACCATAATAATAATAATAATAATAAAAACTATAAATATTCAATAACATTAGGTCAGAAAATATTTCGTCCTTGTTCCTGTCATGGGGGAAGGAAATATTTTTAAGACATCTTTTTACGGGACCTCTTTATCTACAATTTTCCTATGTTTTGTGATAGCGTGGAAAATTTTAAAATGCTGATTGTATTCTGGAGTTCCGTTCTTTCCTTTTCTGTTTTTTTATTTTTTGAAGTATCGAGTTTATAGACCATTTTATCTTACTCTCCCCCTCCATCTAAAAGCAAAGATTTTAAAAGTCTCATGTAGGGAATCAAAACCATAGTGTGTATGTTATATTTTCAATAACACCCTGAAGCGAAACCAGGCCATTAAACTCGTGATTATATAGATAATCACGAGTTCATTCTTGAACCAATTTCTAATGTCTTACCGACTGGGAAAACATTTTCTCAGAGAAATCTGACAGTGAATATCTAAAACGCATATTAAAAAACCCTCTTTCTATTTCTTGAATAATTTGATGTCTTTTTATTCTTAGAATTTTAAAAAGGTTGAGACATCCAAATTCAACAAAAAAGAATAAAATGTTGGGACATCAAATTATTCGACAAAAAGAAAGATTTTTTTTTTCAATTCTGATTCAGGTATTTTCTCTGAGAGGAAATTTTTCCCAGCCGATTTCTACTTTCCCATTTTGTTTATTTCTTTACCATTTTGTTTACGTTGCTTACCGTTTTGTTTATGTTGTTTACCGTTTCATTTACGTTGTTGACCGTTTTGTTTTTAATATGTGGTTCAGAATTATTTACAAATGTTTCATCATAGCAAGCATGTTTATGAAAAGTTGTTATGACGTTCTTCCCAAAATTGGATCAGAGGGGAGTCCAAAAAAATGGGTCATGGAAGGAATCGAATGCGTTTCCACTCATTCCTTCCAAGCCCATTTTCTTTGGTCTCCTTATCGATCTCTCCAGAATAGAGAAAGAGGAAAATCTATCACTCATCTACAGGAGAGACATCATCATCTTGTTCCGCTTGATGATTGCAGGGATGTATGTGGTGGACTCCGAAATGAGTGAGGAAGAAAACGGAACTTCTTCTTTCCATTTCGGAAGTGTTTTTTAAGGCGATATAGGTTTTGCCGTCCTCGACCACATAAGTTAGGGGATCCATAAAAATCTTACACATCCACGAAACGAGAAACTCGTTGTAGAACGCCTTCTGCGCAATATAAGCCGCTTCATTCGAAGTGAGGACAATCTGATTTGGATGAATGCATTCTTTGGAATAGGAGTCGGGGTCTCCTAGCCGAATAAACTTGCTTTCGTCGTCCGGAAAAAATACCTGCAGGATACTGGTCGTATGTCTGCTGTCCGTGGGTAACAGTCTGAGTATATCTTTGGCACTCCGGTATAAAAATCCATGATCCACGTACGTATGTACGTAATAGAGATGATTTATTCAATTTTCAATCTTCTGAGACTATGTTTATACAACATAGTCCTCTCTAATCTAGATTCTTGACCAATTCTTTGTTAAAGGTGTTCCTGTTTCATTATTTCATGCTTTAACGTGGGTAGACTTATGATAAAATTTCTCTTTTGCCTTTTTAAGATTTATTTATGAGGAGTCTAACTTTTTTTTTAAGTCTTTCCTAGAAAGTTCTCTCTTTTTCTTAAAATCTCTTCTTATGGTATGGATAAAAAGATTACATACATGTATATAATAAAAAGAATTAATTTTATAATTAAAATAATATTTTTTATTATACATCATTTCAATAGAAAAGATTTTTTTACAAAATATTTTCAATGTGCTCAATGGAAACTAATATACAGACCAGTATTTTTGAGAAAATTTATCCCAGCATTGAGTTGAAGAAGGATCTGGTTCATCCCAATTAGTAGACACTTCGGGAGGTTCTGTAATGTCGTCATCCCAGTATTCTGTCAGGGTAGGCATTTTGAGAAATTCTGTAATCTCGTCATCCCAACATTCTGTCGGAGTAGGCACCTTGGAAGGTTCTGTAATCTCGTCAGCGCAGTATTCTGTAAGAGCAGGCACTTTGGGACGTTCTGTAATCTCGTCATCCCAACATTCTGTCGGAGTAGGCACTTTGGGAGGTTCTGTAGTCTCGTTATCCCAACCAGTAGACAGTTTAGGAGGTTTTGTAATCACGTCATCCCATATCCCTGAGCCATCCTTTTTGAAAGACTCGGTGGAACTACTAGAAGAAGAAGATGAACTGCAACAAATACGGAAACGGACATCTCGAGATTTCGATAAGTTTACTACATGTTAAATTCTCCCATGCTTTTATAAACACGTGAGAGTGTTGCACGGATGGATCGGCAGCTAAATGGTCGTGGGTCGTGGGCCTTATCAAAAGCTCGTATAGCTTGCTTGGTAGGCTCTTCTTCCTGCTCCTCCTCATCACCCCTCCTCGTGTAAGCCCTTTCGTGTATATTTTAATACTAAAGTCTTCCTCTAGTATGTGGCACCTATAGTTCCGGACCTTGTTCTCGGCACAGTGGAATGATTTTCTTAACTGTCTGTGCTTGGCACATTTTCCATGATATCACCAAATGATTCCCCATTGCACGTATATTTCGGTGATGGGCTGATCCTTTAGTAGCTCAGCAAAAAAGTTTGCTTCCTCTTGTCCCCTACGTAGATGATCGGGATGTTGTGCATTAACGATTTGATGACCGATTTTAAATGATCGTAGCGCATATGTCGCTCATACCATCGGAGGCCGTGACGATTCCTCGTCAGCCACGTAGTCGTCTTTTGTTCTCTTGGACTGAGTTACTCAAAGAGATAAGGGGGTCCAAACATCATGGATCGGACGGTGAGGAGATCTTTAGTGGCATACCCGAGATCTTGTAAGAGGCAAGTGTATTCGCCCAGATTGAGTTGATAGGACTGGAATCCCTCGAGTCCAACAAGATAAAGTTATCGGGAGAGAAGGAAGAAGAAGAAGAATCCATGATAAGATCCTTTCTCAAATAGAAATACCTGGAAAGAAAGAAAGAAACGTGTTCAGTTTCCAAAGATTAGACTCTTTCTCATAACAGTTTTATGGTTGAAACTTCATTATTTAATTTCTTTAAGAATTTAAACGAAAGGGTTAACAATAAGCGAGTTCCGTGATACGATAGAAACTTGCAGCTTTCTTTAAAGCGTTTATATGACACATTACGTTCCAATAGAACTTCAACAAAATTTCTTTAAAGAGTTTTAGATAAAAAGGGTTTATAATAAGCGAGAGTTCTTTTCGTGATAGGTTACTTGCAGAATAGAAACTTGCAGATTTGTTTAAAGAGTTTAGATAACACATTACTTTCCAATAGAACTTTTAACCAAATTTCTTTAAAGAGTTTAAGATGAAAGAGTTTCCAATAAGAGGAAATTACCATCGCAAAATAATCTAGAGAGCAAACTTACCAGCCCAGCTCAAGTCCACTGAGGAACCCACACAGTTCTGAGGAACACTCGCTGGTGACACGCTCTTTTATACTCACGCGACATCTCTCATGATCACATCCGCATCAAAAGGTCAGGCTCATTCCATCTTTAGAAGAGGGCCGTGATGAAAGAAACGCTTTGATAAAAAAAATTATGACATTTGAAAGAACTCTTTGGATAACACGCTTACATATTAAAGGGAAGAGGAAAAAATTTTATGTACTCGCGCAACATTACGCCTCAAAAGGTCAGAGTTATTCCAATCTTTAGAAGAAGGCCGTGATGAAAGAAGCGCTTTGATAAAAAATTGCTTATTACACTTGAAAGAACTCTTTGGATAAATGCCTATATATTAAAAAAGGGAGAAGTTTTCGTTGTTCGAAGGGTCGTGGGACACTTGTTTATAGATAGGCTGTTATTCAAGTAATGTAAAGGTCACCTTGTTATAGGAAAAAAAGTCGATCTAAATAACAGTGTCGTGAGAAACATGTTTATAAATAGGCTGTTATTCAAATCATGTAAAGCGCATCTTTACATGATTTGAATCTTTACACGATCGCATCTTTACATGATCTTGCAAAAAGAAAATAAAAGTCGATCTCAATAACTATGTCGTGGCAAACTTGTTCATAGATAGGCCGTTATTCACATCATGTTAAGGATATCTTGTTTTATGGGTCTGGAAGTGTTCTAAAACGAGGAGGATATAAAAGGGGATCCTTCGCAGTTTTATACAGCTTCTTTGCAGTGCGAGCCATGCGCTACTTTCTGCCATTTATGGAAGATACCGAAATGGAGATTTGCATCTCCCAATTCTGGATTTACTGCAACTGGATGTCTCTTGTCCAAATGATGACGTGGATGAATAAGTTCCAGCTCCCGACTCTTCTCATACTTCATTGCCCTAAGCTGGTGGACTGAAAACATGTTTCCACGGAAGACATCCCTCCCAAATGTCTATGGATCAATCCAGTACAAGTCTTAGAGGTGACAGAGAAGATAAATAAATCTATTTACAATTTCATCCTACATTGCATGTATATCCCGCTACTGGAAAACTGGAGGAATCAAGAAGGACTGTCTGTGCTAGAAATGAGTTTCGATTCATCCGATCAAAACAATTTTTTGAAAGATCTGGAGGGCTATGCTTGTATAACCTCGTGATGGATGAATCTTAGAAAATAAATAAAAAATTTCATCCTTCTCTAAATTTTTTATATTTTATCTCATGTTCTTAAGAGAGGTCAAAAAAGATGGGTCTGGAAGGAAACGGGTCCATTGGGAAAAAAAGGATTCTCTCTTTCTTTCCAAATTCACTCCTTTCCTTCCAGATCCATTTTTTTAAACTTCTTCAAGCCAATCTTGGATAACTTTATAGTCAAGTCTTTTCCCGTCTATATTGGATTTCTTTCTTCTTTTATCATCTACCTAAATGATCACGCTCTATATAAAGGGGGGGGGGATATATCAACTCTCTTTTTGTTGAATAATTTGATGCCTTAACTTTTTATGTTTGGAATTCCAAAAAGTTGAGACATCCAATTATTCAACAAAAAGGAAGAGTTTTTTTTAAATTCTGATTCAGATATTTTCTCTAAGAAATTTCTTTCCAACTTTCTTACAAATTTCTCTCAATAATTTTTCTTCCACCGTTTAGGAGAAAAAATCATCACGAATCTTCTGAACATTGGTCAAGTTGAGCCAGTTGACCCAAACCCCTTTCCTCCTCTCTTGGTAAGTGAAATTTCTTTTGATTTTAAAAGTGCGTGGTTTCCATATTTTAATGAAATCATTTGAGCAATTCGCTCGCCGGGTTTGATGGTGAAAATTTCGTCTGTGTGGTTGTACACAATCACCGCAATTTCACCCCGATACGATTCATCGATGACACCTCCACCTGTTTCGATTCCATGTTTCCAAGAAAGACCACTCCGGCTTTCAATTTTGCCAAAGTATCTCTTTGGAAATTTTACCTGAAGACCCGTTTGAACGAGAGCTCTTCCTCTTGCGGGTACAAAAGAATCGTGGGCGTTGTAATATTTCATTATTTAATAACTGATTATACTTTAACAATAACATTTTATAAATCATATTATCTTTGATATTGGAAAGGCAACGCCATATTTGTTTCTTATAACCTTTGCTGACCAACGAGAGAAATGTTAAACACTGGTTGTTCTGAAACTTTTAGTAGTAGCTGATGTATGAAAAACTGATAGAGGAAGAAACTGTAATAATAAGCTGGAGTGTAAACTGTAACATTTAGAAATTGTATTTAAATTATCTATCTTCGTGAATTGAGAATTAAATTTATAATTTACTAAGAAGTTCATCTGTTATTTCGATAAAAACTGCAAAATACGTTACAGTCTTATTAAATTGGAGGTTCCACCGAGATACTGGAAATTAGGAGTGCAGTTATCAATTTCGATGGTGCTGGTCTCCTAATCCCAGAAAATTGCTGAAATTTTGAGAAAACGTTTCTAGTAGCAATTGCCGAGTTTGTTTATTTCAAGCGAAACGGATGTCAGAAGTCTGCTGTTTTAAAGTCAGTTTTCTGAAGGGGATGATTCAAAGGTCACCTTTTCTGTTTATGTAACTTGCGTCCTAGGAAAGAACTGTAAGAACTGGGTACTGCTGATCTCCGAAGATCAGATTAGTTTATTTAATTTCAGTATTTCATTTTAGAATTGTATTTAAATAGTGTAAGTTTTTGTTTAAAATAACTGATACTAAAAATAATAGGCATAAATTGCAATTGATATTTGTAGGAAAGAAGTATCTAAAATTATTATTCAGGCTTTTAATTAAATTTATTTTGAATTTGATTTTTATGTTGATAATTAATGGTAAAAGTTTACAATTGGGTGCCCCTTGTTTTTTGGCGGTTCTGTTTTGACGCCAAGATCGGCGCCAATAAGACACAATTTCAAGATGGCCGGTACGAAACGCTTCTTATTTTGGATAGGCTACTACGGCCTATCCAAAATAAGAAGTCAAAGAATTTCACAAACTCCGTGTCCATGTACACATCGACCTATTTTCACTTAAAGAACATCAGAGATTTGCACAAACTAGTCATTGCACATTGCCTTGACTCTGTCCATGTGCACATCGATTTATTTTCAATTAAATAAATCGAGAAGCTGTTAAAACTCACATTGTAACCAGAAATAGGGTTTCATCGCCAAAACTGAACAAAATGTTTCGCCAATCGAAAGGGTACCCAAACTCTAAGTTTTATGATACCTTTTCTTGCAGGTTGCTTCCAGAAATGATTTAGTTCAACAACGTAGTTTTACTTACGACTTTAATTTTTCGACCTCTTCATCCACTTTTTAAAGAAGCATCTTTACCGCTTTTTCTCCAATTCAATGGATTTCTTCGAATCGATTCCAATTTATTGAATCGTTTCATGTGTCCACAGTTTTTCTCATAACAGAATTATTTTTACACAGCGCGAGTTAAAGCTATTTTTTCACACATTCGAACTGCTCTTTTTTTAGGTTTTATATATCGACCTTACCTCAAAGTTTTCATGAATTTTAATACTTCCTGTAAATAATTGCATATCTTTTTTTGCAATTTTAGTAGCTTAGTTTTTTCTCCATTTCCCTTTTAGCATTAGTTTTTATTTTTTATATGTCATTATGTATTCTGCTTTACTGATCTTTACTTTACCGAGTTTTTTAGCTTTTAAGTTCCTTTTGAGAGTTGCGAATGTGGGTAGGAAAGAGATATGAAACATTTGAGAGACTGTAGAAGACGCAATCCAAATGGGAAATTTTCTCAATTGTTTCGCGCCTTATCTCAAATGTCTCAGAGGAACGAACCCGAAACTCAATGATCAACTAGGTACAAGGCTTCAAATCACTTTTCCCTTGATAAGTTCTGTTTCAAGCCTTGAACTTGGGAGATCGTTGTTTACTTTTAAATATTTTACTCAGAAGAACATTGTTTACTTTTAAAATATGTTACTATTGTTTCATTCAATGACATCTATTTGTACAATGTTTACTTGTACTGTTTACTTTTTTTTCCCTGTTTGGCACTTTTTTCCAAGAACCAAATATGGTTATTTTCTTAAAATGGACTGATCCGATGACTCATAAACCATAATAATAATAATAATAATAAAAACTATAAATATTCAATAACATTAGGTCAGAAAATATTTCGTCCTTGTTCCTGTCATGGGGGAAGGAAATATTTTTAAGACATCTTTTTACGGGACCTCTTTATCTACAATTTTCCTATGTTTTGTGATAGCGTGGAAAATTTTAAAATGCTGATTGTATTCTGGAGTTCCGTTCTTTCCTTTTCTGTTTTTTTATTTTTTGAAGTATCGAGTTTATAGACCATTTTATCTTACTCTCCCCCTCCATCTAAAAGCAAAGATTTTAAAAGTCTCATGTAGGGAATCAAAACCATAGTGTGTATGTTATATTTTCAATAACACCCTGAAGCGAAACCAGGCCATTAAACTCGTGATTATATAGATAATCACGAGTTCATTCTTGAACCAATTTCTAATGTCTTACCGACTGGGAAAACATTTTCTCAGAGAAATCTGACAGTGAATATCTAAAACGCATATTAAAAAACCCTCTTTCTATTTCTTGAATAATTTGATGTCTTTTTATTCTTAGAATTTTAAAAAGGTTGAGACATCCAAATTCAACAAAAAAGAATAAAATGTTGGGACATCAAATTATTCGACAAAAAGAAAGATTTTTTTTTTCAATTCTGATTCAGGTATTTTCTCTGAGAGGAAATTTTTCCCAGCCGATTTCTACTTTCCCATTTTGTTTATTTCTTTACCATTTTGTTTACGTTGCTTACCGTTTTGTTTATGTTGTTTACCGTTTCATTTACGTTGTTGACCGTTTTGTTTTTAATATGTGGTTCAGAATTATTTACAAATGTTTCATCATAGCAAGCATGTTTATGAAAAGTTGTTATGACGTTCTTCCCAAAATTGGATCAGAGGGGAGTCCAAAAAAATGGGTCATGGAAGGAATCGAATGCGTTTCCACTCATTCCTTCCAAGCCCATTTTCTTTGGTCTCCTTATCGATCTCTCCAGAATAGAGAAAGAGGAAAATCTATCACTCATCTACAGGAGAGACATCATCATCTTGTTCCGCTTGATGATTGCAGGGATGTATGTGGTGGACTCCGAAATGAGTGAGGAAGAAAACGGAACTTCTTCTTTCCATTTCGGAAGTGTTTTTTAAGGCGATATAGGTTTTGCCGTCCTCGACCACATAAGTTAGGGGATCCATAAAAATCTTACACATCCACGAAACGAGAAACTCGTTGTAGAACGCCTTCTGCGCAATATAAGCCGCTTCATTCGAAGTGAGGACAATCTGATTTGGATGAATGCATTCTTTGGAATAGGAGTCGGGGTCTCCTAGCCGAATAAACTTGCTTTCGTCGTCCGGAAAAAATACCTGCAGGATACTGGTCGTATGTCTGCTGTCCGTGGGTAACAGTCTGAGTATATCTTTGGCACTCCGGTATAAAAATCCATGATCCACGTACGTATGTACGTAATAGAGATGATTTATTCAATTTTCAATCTTCTGAGACTATGTTTATACAACATAGTCCTCTCTAATCTAGATTCTTGACCAATTCTTTGTTAAAGGTGTTCCTGTTTCATTATTTCATGCTTTAACGTGGGTAGACTTATGATAAAATTTCTCTTTTGCCTTTTTAAGATTTATTTATGAGGAGTCTAACTTTTTTTTTAAGTCTTTCCTAGAAAGTTCTCTCTTTTTCTTAAAATCTCTTCTTATGGTATGGATAAAAAGATTACATACATGTATATAATAAAAAGAATTAATTTTATAATTAAAATAATATTTTTTATTATACATCATTTCAATAGAAAAGATTTTTTTACAAAATATTTTCAATGTGCTCAATGGAAACTAATATACAGACCAGTATTTTTGAGAAAATTTATCCCAGCATTGAGTTGAAGAAGGATCTGGTTCATCCCAATTAGTAGACACTTCGGGAGGTTCTGTAATGTCGTCATCCCAGTATTCTGTCAGGGTAGGCATTTTGAGAAATTCTGTAATCTCGTCATCCCAACATTCTGTCGGAGTAGGCACCTTGGAAGGTTCTGTAATCTCGTCAGCGCAGTATTCTGTAAGAGCAGGCACTTTGGGACGTTCTGTAATCTCGTCATCCCAACATTCTGTCGGAGTAGGCACTTTGGGAGGTTCTGTAGTCTCGTTATCCCAACCAGTAGACAGTTTAGGAGGTTTTGTAATCACGTCATCCCATATCCCTGAGCCATCCTTTTTGAAAGACTCGGTGGAACTACTAGAAGAAGAAGATGAACTGCAACAAATACGGAAACGGACATCTCGAGATTTCGATAAGTTTACTACATGTTAAATTCTCCCATGCTTTTATAAACACGTGAGAGTGTTGCACGGATGGATCGGCAGCTAAATGGTCGTGGGTCGTGGGCCTTATCAAAAGCTCGTATAGCTTGCTTGGTAGGCTCTTCTTCCTGCTCCTCCTCATCACCCCTCCTCGTGTAAGCCCTTTCGTGTATATTTTAATACTAAAGTCTTCCTCTAGTATGTGGCACCTATAGTTCCGGACCTTGTTCTCGGCACAGTGGAATGATTTTCTTAACTGTCTGTGCTTGGCACATTTTCCATGATATCACCAAATGATTCCCCATTGCACGTATATTTCGGTGATGGGCTGATCCTTTAGTAGCTCAGCAAAAAAGTTTGCTTCCTCTTGTCCCCTACGTAGATGATCGGGATGTTGTGCATTAACGATTTGATGACCGATTTTAAATGATCGTAGCGCATATGTCGCTCATACCATCGGAGGCCGTGACGATTCCTCGTCAGCCACGTAGTCGTCTTTTGTTCTCTTGGACTGAGTTACTCAAAGAGATAAGGGGGTCCAAACATCATGGATCGGACGGTGAGGAGATCTTTAGTGGCATACCCGAGATCTTGTAAGAGGCAAGTGTATTCGCCCAGATTGAGTTGATAGGACTGGAATCCCTCGAGTCCAACAAGATAAAGTTATCGGGAGAGAAGGAAGAAGAAGAAGAATCCATGATAAGATCCTTTCTCAAATAGAAATACCTGGAAAGAAAGAAAGAAACGTGTTCAGTTTCCAAAGATTAGACTCTTTCTCATAACAGTTTTATGGTTGAAACTTCATTATTTAATTTCTTTAAGAATTTAAACGAAAGGGTTAACAATAAGCGAGTTCCGTGATACGATAGAAACTTGCAGCTTTCTTTAAAGCGTTTATATGACACATTACGTTCCAATAGAACTTCAACAAAATTTCTTTAAAGAGTTTTAGATAAAAAGGGTTTATAATAAGCGAGAGTTCTTTTCGTGATAGGTTACTTGCAGAATAGAAACTTGCAGATTTGTTTAAAGAGTTTAGATAACACATTACTTTCCAATAGAACTTTTAACCAAATTTCTTTAAAGAGTTTAAGATGAAAGAGTTTCCAATAAGAGGAAATTACCATCGCAAAATAATCTAGAGAGCAAACTTACCAGCCCAGCTCAAGTCCACTGAGGAACCCACACAGTTCTGAGGAACACTCGCTGGTGACACGCTCTTTTATACTCACGCGACATCTCTCATGATCACATCCGCATCAAAAGGTCAGGCTCATTCCATCTTTAGAAGAGGGCCGTGATGAAAGAAACGCTTTGATAAAAAAAATTATGACATTTGAAAGAACTCTTTGGATAACACGCTTACATATTAAAGGGAAGAGGAAAAAATTTTATGTACTCGCGCAACATTACGCCTCAAAAGGTCAGAGTTATTCCAATCTTTAGAAGAAGGCCGTGATGAAAGAAGCGCTTTGATAAAAAATTGCTTATTACACTTGAAAGAACTCTTTGGATAAATGCCTATATATTAAAAAAGGGAGAAGTTTTCGTTGTTCGAAGGGTCGTGGGACACTTGTTTATAGATAGGCTGTTATTCAAGTAATGTAAAGGTCACCTTGTTATAGGAAAAAAAGTCGATCTAAATAACAGTGTCGTGAGAAACATGTTTATAAATAGGCTGTTATTCAAATCATGTAAAGCGCATCTTTACATGATTTGAATCTTTACACGATCGCATCTTTACATGATCTTGCAAAAAGAAAATAAAAGTCGATCTCAATAACTATGTCGTGGCAAACTTGTTCATAGATAGGCCGTTATTCACATCATGTTAAGGATATCTTGTTTTATGGGTCTGGAAGTGTTCTAAAACGAGGAGGATATAAAAGGGGATCCTTCGCAGTTTTATACAGCTTCTTTGCAGTGCGAGCCATGCGCTACTTTCTGCCATTTATGGAAGATACCGAAATGGAGATTTGCATCTCCCAATTCTGGATTTACTGCAACTGGATGTCTCTTGTCCAAATGATGACGTGGATGAATAAGTTCCAGCTCCCGACTCTTCTCATACTTCATTGCCCTAAGCTGGTGGACTGAAAACATGTTTCCACGGAAGACATCCCTCCCAAATGTCTATGGATCAATCCAGTACAAGTCTTAGAGGTGACAGAGAAGATAAATAAATCTATTTACAATTTCATCCTACATTGCATGTATATCCCGCTACTGGAAAACTGGAGGAATCAAGAAGGACTGTCTGTGCTAGAAATGAGTTTCGATTCATCCGATCAAAACAATTTTTTGAAAGATCTGGAGGGCTATGCTTGTATAACCTCGTGATGGATGAATCTTAGAAAATAAATAAAAAATTTCATCCTTCTCTAAATTTTTTATATTTTATCTCATGTTCTTAAGAGAGGTCAAAAAAGATGGGTCTGGAAGGAAACGGGTCCATTGGGAAAAAAAGGATTCTCTCTTTCTTTCCAAATTCACTCCTTTCCTTCCAGATCCATTTTTTTAAACTTCTTCAAGCCAATCTTGGATAACTTTATAGTCAAGTCTTTTCCCGTCTATATTGGATTTCTTTCTTCTTTTATCATCTACCTAAATGATCACGCTCTATATAAAGGGGGGGGGGATATATCAACTCTCTTTTTGTTGAATAATTTGATGCCTTAACTTTTTATGTTTGGAATTCCAAAAAGTTGAGACATCCAATTATTCAACAAAAAGGAAGAGTTTTTTTTAAATTCTGATTCAGATATTTTCTCTAAGAAATTTCTTTCCAACTTTCTTACAAATTTCTCTCAATAATTTTTCTTCCACCGTTTAGGAGAAAAAATCATCACGAATCTTCTGAACATTGGTCAAGTTGAGCCAGTTGACCCAAACCCCTTTCCTCCTCTCTTGGTAAGTGAAATTTCTTTTGATTTTAAAAGTGCGTGGTTTCCATATTTTAATGAAATCATTTGAGCAATTCGCTCGCCGGGTTTGATGGTGAAAATTTCGTCTGTGTGGTTGTACACAATCACCGCAATTTCACCCCGATACGATTCATCGATGACACCTCCACCTGTTTCGATTCCATGTTTCCAAGAAAGACCACTCCGGCTTTCAATTTTGCCAAAGTATCTCTTTGGAAATTTTACCTGAAGACCCGTTTGAACGAGAGCTCTTCCTCTTGCGGGTACAAAAGAATCGTGGGCGTTGTAATATTTCATTATTTAATAACTGATTATACTTTAACAATAACATTTTATAAATCATATTATCTTTGATATTGGAAAGGCAACGCCATATTTGTTTCTTATAACCTTTGCTGACCAACGAGAGAAATGTTAAACACTGGTTGTTCTGAAACTTTTAGTAGTAGCTGATGTATGAAAAACTGATAGAGGAAGAAACTGTAATAATAAGCTGGAGTGTAAACTGTAACATTTAGAAATTGTATTTAAATTATCTATCTTCGTGAATTGAGAATTAAATTTATAATTTACTAAGAAGTTCATCTGTTATTTCGATAAAAACTGCAAAATACGTTACAGTCTTATTAAATTAGAGATTCCACCGAGATACTGAAACTTAGGAGTGCAATTATCAATTTCGATGGTGCTGGTCTCCTAATCCCAGAAAAGTTGCTCATGAAAACAAGTTTGTTTTCGTTAACGAATTAAAACTTCATTGATCTCTTACTGAATCGGAGTACCAGTTGCTAGGAGAAACGGATATCAGAAGTCTGCCGTTTGAAAGCCAGTTTTTTTAAGAGGATCATTCAAAGGTCACCTTTTCTGTTTATGTAACTTGCGTTCCAGGAAAGAATTGTCAGAACTGGATACTGCTGATCTCCGAAGATAAGATTAGTTTATTTAATTTTAGTATTTCATTTCAGAATTATATTTAAATGGCGTAACTTTTTGTTTAAAATAGATGACACTAAAAATATTCAGCCTATAATTAGAACTAATATTTGGTGTAAAAAAGTATTTAAAAATTATTATTTAGGCTTTACTGTTATTTGTATTGAATTTTTATGTTGATAATTAATATGTGTAAGCCATTCCGGCATTTATAAAAAGAAAAAGATATGCTAACTGTGTTTTTGAATTTGTTGCGAAGCCGGCGCATGGAAAATAAGCACACTCACTTCCAAAAGTAGGCCGGTACGAAACGCTTCTTATTTTGGATAGGCTACTACGGCCTATCCAAAATAAGAAGTCAAAGAATTTCACAAACTCCGTGTCCATGTACACATCGACCTATTTTCACTTAAAGAACATCAGAGATTTGCACAAACTAGTCATTGCACATTGCCTTGACTCTGTCCATGTGCACATCGATTTATTTTCAATTAAATAAATCGAGAAGCTGTTAAAACTCACATTGTAACCAGAAATAGGGTTTCATCGCCAAAACTGAACAAAATGTTTCGCCAATCGAAAGGGTACCCAATTCTACACTAGAGCCTAATTAATATGTGTAAGCCATCTCGACATTTATTAAAAAAAAGAACTGGTAACTGTGTTTCTGAATTTGTTGCCAAGCAGGAGCATGGAAAATAAGTTATAACGTCAAACTGACGTAGTGTGATTTTATTGTACTGCCAAACTGGCAAAAGTTTTTTCTTAGTTCTCGCCATCCAGGCGTGTGGTAGATAGTAACGTCATCCCGACGTATTACAGCTAAATTAATTTGCCAAACTGGCAAAAATTGTTTTTGTTATCGCCAACCAGGAGTGGAGATAGATAGTAAAATCGTCAAACTGACGTTAGAAAAATTCCATTCAATTGCCTAACTGGCAAAAGAGTTTATATAGTTATCGCCAACGAGGCTTGTGATTAGTGAGTTAAAACGTCAACTCGGCATAGTATGATTTTATTTTGTGCCAAACTGGAAAATAAATAATTCTCTCCATTTGATTAGAGTGAATTTCGTATTTGAAAAGTCTCGCCAAAAGTTATATATTTTTAATACAAGAAAGATTTTTAAGATTCAATTTTAAAAGAAAGCCTATTAAAGGTGACTTTTTCAACATGTCATTCTTAGCTGGGAGTAAAAAACAGGATTTAGAAGTACTGGCAGAAGAGTTAGGTTTAACCGTGAAACCTGAATTTAAGATTGCTCAGTTGCATAAATTGATTATTGAAAGTCCCGGTTATGATGAGGAATTTACTTGAGAACTACTGGGTGCCATTACAGAAGAAAGATAAAGAAAGAGAAGAAGGGGAAAAGAACGCGAAAGAGAAGAGCGAATTAGAGCTTTTGAGCTACAGAAACTTCAATTGGAAGCAATGACTGCAAGAGCACCGCTGGTACAAACTACGCAGTTACTTGAGCAGCCTTTAAAAATCAGAATTCACGATGTCATGCCCCGTTTTAACCCTAAAGAAGATGAAATAAGTTTATTTCTGGTGTTATTTGAGCGTCAAGCTAAAATAATGAATATACCTGCTGAAAATCAAGTGACTCAACTTATTTCATTACTGCCTCCTGATATTGTTCAGCTTATTGCTAGAGAACCAGAAGAGGACTCAAAAAAGTATGAATATGTTAAAACTTTATTGTTAAAACGATTTAAATTGAGTGCGGAAAAATTTCGCCAAATGCTTAATATACACCAAAAATCTACTGAAAGTACTTGGTATGAGTTCTTTTATGAATTAAAGAATTATTTAGAAGCATGGCTTAACGGATTAAACACTAAAAATTTTGAGCTAAAAGATCTTACGCTGGTTGATCAAATTAAAAAACGTACTTCTCCTGATTTCAAAGAACATTTTATGAATGAATGGACTACCATCATTTCACCTACTCAGATGGTTAAGAAAACTGAAGATTTTGAAGATGTGAGAAAAACAATAAAACCGAAATTTTTTGCCAATCAAACTGAGAGAATTAACAAAATGTCATTTAAACTATGTTACGATAATTTTGGGAAAAAAATAGAGCATCCGCCTCATTTTAAGCATTCTGATAAATGGGATGATTCAAGATACCAGAAAGATCACCGACAAAGAAATCAAGTCATGAACGAAGAAAATTTATATGACAAAAGATAACGGCCAAGTTGTTTCGAGTGTGGGTCATAAGAACATTTTAAACCTCAGTGCCCTCGCTTAAAACTGAATGAAAAGATAAATTGCGTATTTTCGAATGATGATTTGTTAGATACATATACAATTAACGGTTTAGTTAATGGGTATGAAATGTCTATTCTTCGAGGCACAGGAGCCAGAATAGATGTTATTTCTCGAAAATACATAGACAACTCAAAAATAACTAGAGAACATGTCTGGGTGCAATATTTTTTAAATGACCATTTAGTGTGTTTATCGTTAGCAGAAGTTGAAATTAATTGTGAACTTGATCGTACAAAGAAAGACAAAGGCAGCTGTTGTTACAAATGATCCCTGCAGATAAGTGTTGGTGCTCAATTGTTCAAAAATAAAACTTTCTTTAATTTAGAAAAGGTAAATGCGGTTTTGACATGATCTCAAGTAAAAAGATCTCGTGAAGAAGATCGAAGTAGAGAAACCGAAATGGAGAAAGTATAAGAACTGTCATTTATTGAGAATGACGCAGATATTTTACCGCAAGCTGATGAGAAAGATAATGACATTAAGGAATTAATTAATGTTAACATTAAGGAATTAATTGAATCTCAGCATCAAGGCAGATGTGTAGCCTCATTTCTTCTTTCTAAAAATGGAAATTCTAGCAAGACAAATGGTTTCAAAGTAAAAGAAACGAAGAAAAGTCCTGAAAAGAAAGAAAAAAATTCATTGATGGCTATGTGGCGAAAGAATGAAAATTTTTCTACTATTAAAATAAAAAACACCAGCGTAGAAGGAAAGGACAAAAGTAAAAGCATTCAGGAAACAGCAAAGAATTTAGAAAACAATAATATCATGAGTATGTTTTCAAACCAAACAGAGAAACATGCATCAAATTTAAACAAAAAATCTCCAGCTGCAACCTCTCTTGCTGAACAAGAAACAACTCTTGCATGTGATGTTAAACGTATTAATGAACCATATAAGGATGCAGTATCAAAAGTTAGCAAAAGTGTATCTAAATCATTTCAAAAGAGAAAATCATCTGAAAGGAAATCAAATGAGTTTGCGAAACAGAAGAAAAACAATGATTCAGAAGATGATTTTCAACGAAGGCAAAAAAATATCGTCGCATTTGTGCATTTGAAGAATCAGAATCTGATAGTGAATCTGAAGAAGCACAAGATAAAGCTTCAAGAACTATCCATATACCTGAAGATTCTACCATTGTAATCATATAAGAGTGTGAGGATAGCGAAGATCCAATTCCTCATACTCCTTCTGATATACCCAAAGGCAAAAGTGAAATTTTGAAAACGGTTAAGAAGACATATCAAGATGAAGAAGGTTTCTTTGCTAATAAGACTGTAAAAGAACTCGTTTCTGCATCAGAAGATGAAGAAGACACACTGAAAACAAAAACAAAAGACTTAATTTCTGGAGAAACTTAGAAAAGGTGTTCGACCACAAAAAAGGAATACGCCGCCATAAAATTCTCTGTAAAGAAAGAACGATGTTATTTAGACTGGCATACTAAATTTTTCATTATTGCCCATCATAATCCCTTAGTTTGGCTCAAAAATAATGTGAGTCTAAATCCACGACTTATGAGATGGGCACTAGTATTACAACCCTACAATTACACTGTCGTTCATCGAAGTGGTAAAAACTACAAAAATGTAGACGCATTAAGTCGTACTCCCTGGCCTGATTAAAGAATTTGTTTCTTTATATATATGTATATAAATATTTTGCTCTTTCCTCTCTTCCTGACTGCATGTTATTATGCTATATGTTGTATTTCAATTATGTTTATGTTGATATTGTTTTGTTTTGAAAAAAAAATAGTAAACTTTAATTTATAAAAATATCAATTAAAGTTTACCTGGAGGGGGAGAGGTTGTAATATTTTACTATTTAACAACTGATTATATTTTATCAATAACATTTAATAAATATTATTATCCTTGATATTGGAGTCGCAACGCCATATTTGTTTCATGTAACCGTTACTGAGCAACGAGAAAAATGTTAAAAACTGGTTGTTCTGAAAATTTTAGGAACAGCTGATGTATGAAAAACTGATAGAGGAAGAAACTGTAATAATAAGCTGGAGTGTAAAACTGTAACGTTTAGAAATTGTATTTAAATTATCTATCTTCATGAATTGAGAATAAAGTTTATGATTTACTAAGGAGTTCATCTATTATTTCGATAAAAGCTGCAAAATACGTTACAGCTCTTTTTAAATCGATGCCCGCATCGAGAGGATCACAACGAACGGGGTCTTTTGCATCTTTGGACAGAAAATTATATTCTATGAACCTTTGTTGGTCCATGACCTGTTGTTCAAGAAGCCGGGTGCTCTGGAATAATGATTCTATTCCCGATAACGGTTCCATGATGAGTTTAGGTTTCAGAGTGGGAAATCTATATACTGTCTGTCTAAAAGCATTCAGATATTTAGGATTTTTTTTTTCTGAAATATTCATTTGCTGACTACACACATTTGTTTCTTTAGAAGGATCGTTTTTAATAACAATGGGTTTTGGGGTAAAGGATTAGAATAGAGAGGTTCATCAAAATTTCTTAAAGGTTCCTCAGACACTTAAACCAATCTCGCGTTAATAGTTTATTTGAAAGTCTTTCCGCTTCTTCTTCTAACGTTTGCTCAACAGGCATCTCTTGGTTCTTTAAAGCTGTTATGTCTGGTCTATCATCACAGTCCATGGTGATGCATGAATTTACTGTTGAATTTACTGTTGTTAAGGTCCCTTGTAATTTTGTTTTTATAAAAAGAATGAAATCATATATATTTTTAGAAACATTTCTGGTTTCGTGTAAAAGCGGTGTTTTTGTTAAAGATCTTTTTTGTTTTGTTTACAGGGTGTTCTAGATCCATTTTTGTGTGTTTTAACCTTAAATTACACTCTCTTCCTATAAATTAGGTTGTTTGGAATATTTTTTTTAATTTCATAGAATTCATTTTGTTAACTTTTGAATATTAATGGTGGATCCAATTATTTATACATATCTTTCCGAGACAAACAAAACACATTATCACTTTAAAGAACTTTTATTTTATAAAATTATTTTAAAGAAATGAATGAACATAAAAAAATTATTTAATATCGGCTGGGCTCCTCCAAGACCTAATGCTGTTAAAGGACCATGGAGACTTCAGAGGAGAAACCTTCTTGAGGTCCAAGTGTGTTTGAGGTTCAGAGCAATATTCTTTTGTTTCTAACGCGTCCTCACTGAAACACTTCATAGAAAGTTCATCATCACTCGTGTCATACTCCTCTTTAGATGACCATGGAGAGTACTCTTGAGGCTCCTCCAAGCAGGTTTGAGGATCTTTTGTTTCTACAGCATTCCAGCTTTTCCTAGAACGTTCATCACCTTCTTCTACTTTGTGGTCGGGATCGTGCAATTTCCGGAGAATGTATTTACCCTTCTCTAAATTACATCGGAAATTCTCCACCTTAATCTCAGCGCAATGAAGACGTTTGCGGAAAAATTGGTGTTGGGGACATTTCGTCTTGTAACGCCACTCCGTTTTCCCCGGAACATAAAATTCTCAAAATGGGACGTTTACACAACTTGGCGAGAAATTTAGCTTTCTCGTAGCCGTTGACATAAATCATCTCCACATTTTGCATTAAAATGTCCAAGATGGAAGGGAGATTCTCGTACGAAATGTATCCCTTCGTCCAATAAAGAACGTGTCGGTTACGAACCGTATAATCGACGGAAGTTTTATCTCAGGGCGACAAGTCCAAGTAATCGACAGGAGGTAGAAAAATCATAGACCCACTCTATGTTAAATCATAGGAGATATAACCTAATTTCTTGACGCTAAAACACATGGCTCCTTCCTTCTGATCATGATAGAGAAAACGACTCCATGTCGAGAATAATGCAGGAACCCGTTAGACGATCAGAACTCATTGTTCAGTCAGTTGAAGGAGCTATATTTTTTAAAACGAGAAAAGAAAGGACTTTTAAGAATCCTATCATTTAAACACATTTTTAAGTAACATGGATACAAATGGTTTTAAAAGAGTATATTTTTTTACAGAAAGCACGTTTTAAAAGAGAACATTTTTTATAGACAGCAATAGACTTACCCCGAAAAAATTCTCTCCTCCCTCTCTGTATAGACAGACTCCTGAAGGAATGGTACCGCTTTTCTCTGCGACACCCACTTCTATACTCCGTGGAGTCTCTTAAAATCATGTGAAAGTCATAAGAATAAAGGTCACATTATGCTTGATATCGCATTTTGTGAGATAAGTTTTCTTTTTTCAGAATAAATAAATAAGTAAAGGTCACCTTGAAAGGAGAAAGAGAACAAAATGATGGAACTCGTGCTCGACTTTGAAGGTTTCTACGATTCTCAAGGATCCTTTATTGTGAATGAATTAGCCTACATCACTTCCGATGGAATGTCACGACGGGTGCTCCTTTTCAAACCCCCCTTTTCCATGGAATAGGCTCACCGGAAAGAAAACCGAACGGCTGTTTGGGCGAGTGGGCATCACGGATTACGGTGGTACGAAGGAGAAATACGCTACAGCTACTTCCCATCGGTGTTATATACATATTGACAGTACCCTTTCCCTGGATCTGGGTGAGAGGAAAAACGAAACGGATGTTTTCAGAGAAATGGCTTCAAATATCCCTTTTTTCTCATTTCGGGACGCACGCAAGAGATTATGAAATACGATTCCATCGAACGAATGATTGTGTGGGAAATTCTTGGAACATTTATTTTCTGCTATGTCCTTAAAGCTGTTTACGTAAACGAATCTTTCGTGTACTCAAAAACTGAACAAAGGTCATTGATAGAGGAAGGGAGGGAAATTCTTGGAAGTTTTTTTCTATTATGCCGTTGAAGCTATTTAGGTAAAGGAGCCTACTCAAGCGGTGAACAAAAACTGAACAAAGGTCATAGAAGGAGGAAATTCTTGGATTTTTTTCAGGAATGTGTAAAGAGCGAGAGCGCGTTTGCAGGATTCATTTGAATCGTGAGCCATGTCCCTCCTAGACGTATTTGCGACGCAATTTATCTCCAACGCGGAAGATTTAAAGACTTTGACCCGCATTGGAAATTTGAAAGTGTTTTTTATGAACCATCGTGCTAAATTTATTCTCTATTTATCCGCCAACAACACCTGCACTTGTTTCAAGCACGCCACAGAATCGTCGGATCTATTCTCCCAAAACATCGAAAGAAAGTTACTAGACTGTCAAGAAGCGAAAGATTGGTAGCCTTTCTCTATCCAATCGATTGCGTATTGAGAACACCCATCGAAACAGATAGGAAATATACCCATTTTCGAATGAATTATCGATAGAAAAATATTTTTCTGACCAAAAGTTACTTCACGTTTGGACTCAGAACGACAGTCGAGGATTAAGTTCACATTTACTAAACAACGCACGTCCCGCTAATCTATTATCAGTTATTGTCCAAGAGCACTCCCGAATTGCTGAAAATCATCGCCAAGGAAAGATATTTTAGAGCCTTCGAAGAGTCCAAATTTACGCGCTACGTTCTGAGACCTTTAAAATATTATGAATTACCCCCTCATACGCACTATCTTATTCTGGTCACGCAAAAAAGTATGTTTCTGGTAGATCGGTGCTCGTTGACTCTTTGGGAAGAACGTTTAAAAAACGAATTTGCGTTCCAGAACACTTTGTTTGGGCTCCCGCACTTGGATGATAGGATTCGGATGGAAAGAAAATCAACTTAATAAAAAGCTTCTTCTTCTTGACAAGGAAGACATCCATAAAGCGAGATTGATAGATTTTTTACAAACAACGGAAAAGGATGCCCGTCAAATGATGATGATCCGTCAAGAAGTGCAAGTGATTACCATTGAGGATGATGAGGATGAGAAATCTTCGCAGACATTGCCTATCAAGAAATGCATTTCTCAGAAAAATCTCCTGTGAGAGACCTTTCTTTGCATGGAACTCAACAACTGGACTCTCATGTGGAATCTTCTCCTCTCTTCTCCCAACAACTCATCCTTTCTTGATGGGTATAAACTCTTCAGTACCCCCCTCTATACCTACCAGAAGTTTCTTTGCAAATTCAACAACTAGACTCTCCCATGGAAACTTCTGTCCCAAAAACTCATTCTTTCACGATGGGTATAAACTCTTCAATACACCCTCAAGACTTGCCAGAACTTTCTTTGCAAACTCAACACTAGACTTTCCTGTGGAATCTTCTTCTTTCCAAACAACTCATCTTTTCATGATGGATCACGGTATTCTTCGATTCCTCATCTGGTGTCGACCACTGTGCCCCAAATGGATCATAACACTTCTCAAACTTTGAATGTATGGGACGATTTAATGGACCTAGATTGTTTAATTGACGATTTTGATAGGAATGAAAATTTATGTGTGCAAGATTGTTTAGAAAAATTAACCCCAAATGAAGAGGAATTGCTGAACACTAATCGAATAGACGAATCGCGATGCCTACGCCTTTAACCACGAATCTACCGATGTGTCTAAATGCCACATCTGAATTTCTGCAAGCGGTGGTTCAGTTATTATTCGAATCAAATACTCAATCTAGTTTTTAAAGGGATTTATTAAAATACTAAACAAATTAATCTAGTCTAGAATCGAATCGAATCTAATGTCTCATGAGCAGCGTTCGAGCTGCGTCATTGCAAATCGAAAGTTAAGTTCTCACTGTTCATTCCGAGGCAGAGAAACGTTTGTTTCTAATCAAGACGGAACATCGGCAGAGGAAGTTTCTAGTCAAACCGGAACAATTGCTATGGGAATGTATTTCAGAATTGATATCAGCAGTATTATAATAATAATAAATTTGTTTTTTAAGCATTGTAAATTGTATAAGAAGCATTAAAATTTAATATATATATATATATATATATATATATACCAATCTTGGATCTTGTCCCATTCAAAGTGAAAGAGAGAATAGTATTATACAGATCCATTTCACGTTTCCAAGCTTGAGGTTTTGAAATGAAAACGAGAAAAGGTCTTGTAGACAGTCCATTTCATTTTTCCAAGATTCGCATAACCAAAGAGAGCATAGTGTTATAGAGAGTTCATTTCACATTTCCAAGCTTGATGTTTTGAAATGAAAAAAAAGAAAAAGAAAAGAAAGACGAGAAAAGAAATTGTAGAGAGTCCATTTCGCTTTTCCAAACTTAAGGGGTCAGGTACTTTTTGAATGGTAAAATATGTTAATTACTCAAATTACAAGTGATGTATCTCCAAAACTAATAGTCCCATAAAAATGAAATTTCTAACACATATTGTGGTACTCTTAGTTATTTGTTTAAGATTAATAAATAAATCATGTGCATTAGTAAAAATTTTAAATTAATATTTTAATACAGAGCCTTTTTTATAGCTAATATTTTGAAATTCACTGCGAGCAGCATTGAAATTATATAAAGCATAAGAGGAACCCAATTTTTTTTCATATGGTAGAAAAATAATGTATCTTTAAAATGACGAAGATTTATTTTAAATGTTCCTTTCCAAGAAAAATATTTTTTTAAAACAAAATTTTAATTTTTATCAAATTGTTTAGGCCTAAATTAGCTACAATTTTAAAAGTTTTTACATAAGAAACATTCTGGTTCGTCATATTAAGCATATCTAGCATATAAACATCCATATAAAATTTGGTGCACTTTAGATTAGCCGTTTCAGAGAAATGTTGCGCGCAGTGAGTAAAATCATAATTTTGAGAAAATTGGCTTTAAAGATAAAAGTATGTTTTTATCAAACAAATATGCATTATTTAAGAAAAATAAGTGTTCATATTAAATCAAATATATGATATAATTATTTATATATGGATACTTTATAAGGTTTCTCCTTCAATCTCTTAACCTTATGTGGAGGACAGTGAGCAGATCCAGGCTATGTCCTTTAGTGTTGAAGAACTACAAA
>KK112401.1:6637-160626 GCA_000611955.2 Stegodyphus mimosarum
TTTTTAAACTCAACATTTTTTTCAACAATCTGCTAGCCGAATTACGTTTATGCTAGAATTTTTATGGAACAAAAGTGCTTAATCATGACGAAGATTAGGTGCGAAATTGTTTCCAAGTGCTTATTAGCTAAAATCACGATCGGAATTTTCCGAAAAGTAGTGGAACAAACGTGCACAGAAATTTATTTTTACAGGGCAAATTTGTATATGAAACATGTAAACAATTTTTCTCGTAAATTAGAAAAATTTTCACGAAAATGCAGGAAAATTTTGTGAATCTTTGAAGCTGGTAAAAAAGGACATATATGAAATTACCTCATCGCTAAAAAGTATGTATACTATGCAAGGTTTTATATGTTCAGCTTGCATATACCCTTTCCAAGGATGAACATTTGCACGTATAAAATAAATAAAATATGTAAGAAATTACATTAATTTTCTTTTCCCTATAAATTATCCATTATAAAAGTCACCTGCGAATTTATAAGGCAAACATTAAAAATGGTTGCAAATCTTAGTGTCAAATATTTAATTTATTTCCGTGCAGATTTACTTGTACTGAAATGGATTGCAAAATGCTGCAAACGCGTAACGCACAAAATGACTATCATTTAATTAAAATATAAATAAATTAAAGAACACTAATTAAAATATAAATAAACATATACATTAAATTAATAAAAATTATTATTATTATTATAATTTTTATCGCCTTACTAAAATGTCGCCAAAAGTCGCCAAACTACCAGTTACCATATTCCAAAGATTAGCCAACATTTGTATCAAGGGATATTGCTTATTTCATTGTAATATTTTATACAAGTTAAATGGCTGCGATGTGACTGCTGACACATTTCCTCAGAAGACTACCTAAAGTATCATAACGTTTCAAAATTTCAGAAAAAATATCATTCAAATTATCGAGTAAGAAAATGTTTAAAAAATTTTAATTTTATTGTAGAATTTTTATATAATTTTTTATGTTGTCATGGTGGTACTTAAGAACGGGGATATAAATTATGATTTAACAAATGTTTAATGCACATCTCATGCAATTAATTTGCTAAAAATTCAAGACGTATATGTTTTTCTGGAGATACATCAGGGCCGTATACAAAGGAGAGTTGGAATCTTAACAAAGGGAAAAAAGTTGGAAGAACTTACGCGGCCATAGGTCCCAGGTGTGTCTTTTAGGCATTTTTCCGGTACGTTTAAAAGCCAGACGAAGGCTGGCCGCATAGTGGCTAGTATAGTATAAAGAAGAATGCCTGTTTGTTTTTTCGTGTTATTGATTTCTGATCAATTATGCTCAACTTTTTGACTAAATTGAATATAGGGGAAATATTGGATGGGACTTGAGGTTTTACGAACATTTGATTAGAAAGACGAAAATCATTAAAAACTGCTTGCCATTGTTGCTGATATAATGAGAGAAAATTAGCTTATTTTTCTATGAAAATGTTTTATGTTGGTTCCATATCGCGTCAGCCTGAAAAATGTATGAGTGAATCGTATTTTTTGCACCGTTATTAGAGAAGGATTACAGCGGTATCGTTCTCTCTGTTGTTAGATGCAATACTCTCAATGTAACTCAACTGGGTACTTCCGCTACTTAAAGATAAACATGATTATCTGATGTTAAAAAAATTATGCAACAACTTCCTTCCTACATCATAGATATTTGTCGAGTATGAGTTTCTCATGCTGCATAAATTTAATGAACATCATATGGATATGTTCAAAAGGATTCCACTTTTGAATTTATAAGCTGTAGTAACATTCTCTAGCATACTATTTTAAGCACTTTTTTAGTCCAAAGGGGCTTTAGTCCCCGAAGGACTATTGTTTTCGTTTTGCGATTTTGCGTCGGAAACATTAAAAGTCTGAATCACTTTTCAAACTGTTGCCACCAAAACTTACAGCCCTGTATTATATTTAAAGAAATTAAATTATAAAGAATCTGCATAAATGTATGTGTGTTTCTCGCATTGTGATAAAACGACGGTACCTAGATCCATCCAATTTTGAATAACGTACGTTTCTTCCCGAATATGCGCATCTGGAAGCCCAAATATGGAATTTGGAGTTTGTTTTATTATCTAGTTCATATTTTGTAAAACTTTAATTTGTAAAACATATAACGAAATTTTGATGAACAAACTCAAACTATTTAAAAGCGCGCAATGGCAGCACTCTACGGCGCATACCGCGCGCTGCAGAGAAAAAGAACCTTTTTATCTGCAGCGCGAGGAATTGTGTATCGGAAATTCTAAAGATAGACTCATTTTAAAATGATTTTGCGATGTTGCTGTTGAACTGAATTTTATGGTTTAAGTGCGAAGAACACGATATTTAATAAATAAAGGTAACACACAAAACGTTACAAAAAACTCCTTTGGACGTAATTTAAAATCTGAAACCTTTCAGATTTTTTTTTATTGTTTAAAGGGGTTTTGGTTTCTTGTCAACCTTATTTTCTGTATTCCCAAGCTTCGCAGTCTCAAATCCCTCAAATCAGTATACTCACAGTGTTTTTTAATGCTATTCTCAAATGAATTGCCCCCGTGGACACATCTTTAGTATTATTAGTACAGTTCATTATAAACATTGCGTTCCTAGTACTTATTATATTCATCTCCTACTTTCTCGGTATGAGTACATTGTTAAAAATTACTGGAGAGCCTGTATACTAATGGCTTAAGCTCTAATGTTTGAAATTTTTAAAATAAAAATAAATAAGTAAAAAAAAATCTTGACACCCAAAGGGGTGTCACCATTACACCCAAAGGGGCGTTTTTTAACGTTTCGTGTGTTACCGTTATTTATTAAACATCATGGTATTCGCACTTAAAATTTTGTTCAAAAGCAATATCGCAAAATAATTTTAAAATGAACATATCTTTAGAATTTACGATACACAGTTGCGAGCGCTGGAGATAAAATGTTTCTTTTTTTTTCCGTACACTGTTGGCATAGCTCGCTTTGAAATCGTTGAGTTTGTAAATCAAAAATTCTTTAAAATTTTAGAAAATATGAAACAGATAATAAAAAAAATTCCAGATGCACATATTGGGTGGAGGATTACGTTATTCAAAATTTAATGGAACCATTGTTTTATCACAATGCAAGGAACCGTTGTTTTAACATAATGCGAGAAACATACATACATTTACGCACACTCTTCATTATTTAATTTCTTTTAATATAATACAGGGCGATAATATTTGGTGGCAACAATTTAAAAAGGGAAACGACATTTATAGTGAACCAATGCAAAATGCCAAAACGAAATTAATAGCCCTTCTGGGCTAACACACTTTGGGCTAAAAAATCTGAAAACTGTCAGATTTTATATTATGCTCAAAGGGGCGTTTTTTAAGGTTTTGTGTGTTACCTTTATTTATTAAATATCATGTTCTTCGCACTTAAACCATAAAATTCAATTCAACAACAATATCACAAAATATTTAAAAGGATATAGCTTTAGCAATTCCGATACACAGTCTCCCGCATTGGAGATAATTTTTTTTCCGTACAGTGTTGCCATTGCTCGCTCTGAAATCGTTGAGTTCCTCAAACAAAAACTCATAAATGTTTTACAAAATATGAAACAGATAGTAAAGCAAATTCCAGATTCCAAATTTGGGCTTCCAGATGCCCATATTCGGGTGGAGAGGTACGTTATTCAAAATCTGATGGCTCTAGGTATCGTTGTTTTATCGCAGTACGAGAAACATGCATACATTTCTGCAGATTCTTCATTATTTAATTTCTAATAATTCTTTAACAGGGCGATAATATTTGGTAGCAACAATTTAAAATTGATTCGCTGTATATAATGAATCAACGCAAAATTCCAAAACGAAATTAATAACCCTTCTGGTTAACACTCTTTGAGTTAATAAAATTAAATTTATCTGTTATGTTTACTACATGTGAACAGGTGTTCTTAATTAATTTAATTTGTGAACTTCAAATTGTATTTAAACTATATTTTGATGTCTTTATTTTAAATCATTATTTTAAATCTGTACTGGATGCAAGGTGTGCGGTGGGATTGCAAGATGTCCTATAAAAAGTAAACTCTAGATTCTTTGAAAAGCATTAGTTACTCATCTCCTCAACCTTTATTTGCAAACTCTTATAAAACTTGTAATTTTTTAAAATTTGTATATTTATTTTTTAGTGTTAGTATGGGAAGACATTACCTGTTGACCCGTGGTACATCCCTGGTGTTCCCCAAACTTTTACCTGTACCTGTACCTGTTCAAAAAAATTACAAGTTATTACAAACTACTACTTCTACTACTACTAATGTATATATATATATATATATATTATGAAAACACAAAATTTAATAGAAAGTACGTACGATGATTTTGCATTGGGGAATATTTCCTTCACTTATAATATAGTATTATAGTTCGAAAGATGAAAGATCTTACTCCGAGTAAATCTCTCCATGTAATTCTGCAGGCTGAGTATACATCTTTATGCGATGGTACATAATGTAACGTCGTTAGAAAAATGGAAAGATTGTGCTATAGTTGCTTCTGAGATTCAAACTGTTATCGTAGTTGCTAGAATATCTTCAGTGGCAGAAATGAAATGATTCATCTTTCTTCTTCAAAATCAGTAAAAGTAAATCAGTTCATTCGCAGTGTGAGTTACATAATTTCGTGTTTGAACTTAAAACAGTATTCTTAAAGCGAAATGACTGATTGCCTTTCGAATTAAAATTATGTTTTCAGTTTCTTCTGTACTCTAAGTAAAATATATATACTTAAAACGTTGCGGAGAAAACTATCCAGCTGCAAAATATCGTCATTAAAAACATACTGGTATCAAAGAAAGTAGATAGAAAAAATGATCCAAATCATCATCGCACAAAATATCGGGATAAAAAACAAACATCTATACAACATCCCATGACAAAAAGATGGCAAAAATATGTATTTTATAAGAAGTATAGAGTTAATTAAATTAAGTTAATATTATCTTGAATTTTTAATTGGAGAGGAAAATTTAAAATACACTAGTTTTGTTTACTTAAATTAATTTTCACTCTGGATTAATTTTTTTAATATGCAGCTCGAAGTTATTCATTAATACCTTTGGAGATTCTGTCGATCTGTTTATTTGGTAAACAATTGAATATTCACAGAGCAATTAATTATTCTAATCAATATCCATAAATTACTTGTGATTTTCTAAGCATGTCTTGTCACTTTATGATTATAACCTAATTTCTAAATTATCAATTCTTTTGGATTGATATATAATTAATTAATGAACAATGAAACTTTAATAATGACTCAATATTTTTTTAAGGTTAGATTTGCAGCACCTGTAAACAAAAACATAATTTTAAAGGAATTTAGTCAAATCTCTGTATTAATTGTGAATCATTTATTGTAACTAATCAGGACGCTCCTTTCATGCGGCCTCTTGGGGTAGGATTTACCTTGCAATTAAAATATAAGGTTTTATCGATCTTTTCTCGCCACAGCAAATATTGTTTACGCAAACATTTCGCGTTGGCCTATTTAATCATATATTGTCAAACAATTTTTGGTATTTGAAAGAAAAAGATTTTCTTTAGAACATTGCGTTGTGAAATTTTTAAACCAATGTGGTTATCATTAAGTACAAGGTGTCTGAAATGGAATTATCACGTTACCAGATTAGAACCATCATTTACTTCCAGTTTTGTTGCAAAAAGTCAGGGACAGAATGTCACCAAATCATGAGTACAGCTTTAGGTAGTAATGTTGTATCGTACGACACTGTAAAGGTTTGGTACCGAAAGCTCAAAAACAAGGATTATGACATTCAAGAAGCAGAGCGCTCTGGCCGGCCTACTGATGTTGTGATGTTGATGAGGACCACCCGCGAGAACTTGTGGAAGAAGATCAGTATGCAACCACTCGAGAGCTTGCTAAGGAGTTAGACGTTAGTGCCATGTCCATGAGTCGAGCTATGCATTGCATAAACTTGACGTACAAGTTCAATCGCAGGGGGCTCATTAGCTGGCTCAAGCAGATAAGAATAGATGTATTTGGGCCTGCACTAATCTGCTCGAATGTCAACGGAAGGACAAAATTCTGGACCGAATCATCACTTGTGATGAAAAATGGGTTTACTTCAACAACACACGCCGAAAAGGAAGTTGGTCTGCTCCCGGTGAGCACGTCAACAGCGTCACAAAGTGATGTTTGACTAACAAAAAGATCATGCTTTGTATCTACTGGGATTGCCACTACATTATCCACAAAGATTATCTGAAAAAAGGTAAAACTGTCGTCAGTAAAGTGTAAAGCTAGATGCTAGTCCGTGTTGAAGCTGCTATCAAGGAACTAAATTCCGATGCAAATAGGTAATATTCCATCAAAATAATGCAAGACCACATGTGTCTGCATTCAGCGACTGAACTCTGTACGGACTCAAATGAAATTTTTTGCCCTACCCACCGCATACCTCCTCGACATCGCTCCTTCAGACTTCTACATTTTTTCACACCAGAAATTACGTCTTACTGGTGCTATCTTCTATTCTGCACAGGACGTCCGAAATAAGGTTGATCTGATTTCAGACGCGCCGCCACCATATTACTGGACCGAAAGCTTTGAAAAACTACCAAAACGTTTGCAGAAAATCATAGATTTGATTGGCGATTATTACCCGTACCAAAGGTACTGCTTTCATGTTTTTTTCCTCTAACTTTACTAAGAAGGTTTTTTTTGCGGAGAACTTTCGTTACAATGAGATAATTGTGATTCCTTTTCCCGCCATAGCGCAGTGGAGTTTTTATATTCCCCCCCGGAACAAATCATAGTCTTTGTTACTTCGTGCAGATGCTCTCTCTGGCCTTACAGTGTCTCTCTAAATAATTCGCACACCTTAAGAATTTGCAGAAATATCGTTGTAACTGGGAATTTTTTCATATCATTTCGACGTGATTTTGAATAAAACCAAACATTTTAGTCTTTAATACTGACTTATTTTATTTTCCTAAAACTGAAAATGTGAGAAGGCATAGATAAAACACGCCACAAAAGTTATAGTACACAGAAACATTTTCATAAAATTTCATAAAGAAAATTATGACCTATAACTTATTTTATTTTTGCCTTTTGCTGACATTTAAATTGTTTGGCTTTATTTTTTTTTTTTTTGCTTATTTGGTTGGTTATATTTTGAAATGGCTCGAAGTCGTAAGGAAACAACGAACAGCATTCGAAAATTGATCTTTTTTTTACCATAAAGATGGAAATTCCATTCGTTATAACGCTAAATTAGTAGATTTATCCCATTTTCCGGTGCAGTATGTGATAAAATGCGTTAAAGAAGAACATTGGATCGAAATTAAAGTAAGAAGTTATTATCCGGCAAAGAGGACTCGACGTGACTCAACGTGATCAGAGATTTACAATTAGAAAATCTGTTAAAAATTCACGTTTGAGTGCTGTAAAGATTTCTGTAGAATTTACTGAAACATTATCTACTTCAATTTCACTTAAAACTGTTCGACAAGTGCTCAGATCAGCCGAATTACATGGGGGCTCTGCTCGAAGAAAATGTTTTTGAAGTGAAAAAATAGGCATTTCTTCTCAAAATCAATGGCAAATAAGCCCGAAGCGTATTGGAATTATGTATTATTTGCAGATGAAAGCAAGTTTAACATTTTTGAATCCAATGGGCATATAATTGTACGGAGGGAAAAAAAATGAGGAGCTTAAACCTAAGACGTTGGTTGGAACAGTGGTATGTGGCGGTGGAGGTGTTCTTGTGTGAGGATGCATGCTAACATCAGGATTATATAATTTAGTATTTATTGATGGAACAATGAACCATCTCTTTATTTAAATATTTTGAAAGATAATTTAAAAGTATGCGTCCAAAATTTGGGGACTGTAAACAACACATTTTATCAGGATAACGATCTTAACCCCACGGTCGTTGGCCTTTTGGATGTTTATAATTGTTCACAAGTCCTGAAAACATCACCTCAGTCAACAGAAAAAAAAACTGATGAACTCTATGTCCAGACGTTTGAAAGTTGTCATAAATACTGCGGGAACTACAGAATAGTAACTGACAGAAATACTACAATATTTACTAATATGTAAGGATGAAGACTTTTTTGAGATAACTTTTCTGTTACTTTTTATTATTGATTTTCAAAAAACTTTTTACTATATTCATAAAATAATTAATGTAGTTTTACTAAAAGAAATTTATAACTATTTTTAAAAAATGTTCAGTCCAAAATATTAATATTTATCAATGAATAAAGCAATGTTTCACTGAAACTCGTAAGTCTACTAACACTTCTGTGAGACACTGTATATAGTTTTCATCCGGCCGCCGAAATATTTCTAGTACTTTATGCTTCTCGAGAATACTGGAAGGTAATATGAGGATCAATTTACGGTTACAGCTAATATAATGACCAATTACATTTATTCAAATACAATACCTATCACACACATTATTTCAGGCCAAAATGGGAAAGGATCTTTACATGCAATGCAGGGTATCCGGACGTTGAAAAAACGCATACGCGCACATATTCATACACGTGTATATATGTACATATTATAAGTTAACTACATTTTATATGAATATAAGTTATAGTAGTTAATTATGCTATCTATATAAGTTACAAGCATTTTATATGAATATTTCATTCGTTATTATATTCCAAACCAAAGCTTTTATAATAATATTTAATCATAGCTCTATATATTTAGATAATAGCACTTACATTTATTTACTGTTTTGAATGGAAAGCATTGAAACATTTTCTTTTTTTCTGATAAAGGGCAAATAGCATTGAAACAGTATAACAGCATTTTTAAGAATATAATTTGTTTTGTTTTCAAAGAAGCAAAATCATCAATAATTTGTTCAAAACCTGCTTGACATATTCATAGAATGGACATGTTTGAAAACGTTGCATGATCACGTGGAGCTTTTAATTGTTTTAAGTTTGATGAAGCTTCTTGCGGCACTCGCAACGCTAAATGGAAAGTTAAAGGTATTCTTAATATTGCTTCCAAAAAAGGATACTATTAAACTCAATTACATTTATGAATTAATTTTAAATAATCCAAACTAGTAGCTGATATAATATCCAGAATAATAAAAATAGCGAGGTTTTTAAACTAAACATTTCTCTTTGAATTTCTGTAGCACTTGCATCATTTGGGTATTTAAATTATATACAGTTACAGTTAAATTACTAAATCTAATGCTATTAATTTTTCATTAGTTAGAAATTGAAAATCGGAAGGTATCTCATTTGAGTTTTCTTATCTCCATCTCGTTTAAGAAATTATAGCATCTAACTCTTCATTAATTTCTAACACGTAGAACTGTTTGTCTGAAAAATTAGATTTCTTATCAACTGATATTTGAAAATCTGACTTATCAGTTTTTCATTTTCCTTTCTGTTTAAATTCAGTTAATATATTGTTGCGTTCGCACAGCTTCGTAATAGATTGAATACACACAACTCCGATGATAGGTTCATAAAATTTATTTTATCAAAAGAAACACTTCAGAGTTCTTTAAATTTCCACAGAAATAGTTGTACAATTCAGAATATCACAGAGTACATTAAGTAGTCACACGTCAAACTACTATGATCGTTAAACACAGCGCAATGGACAAGGAATGAACAACTAAAGAGAAAGCTACCCGGAGATATCTCTGTACTCCGAACTCACGCTGAGCTAACAGCTAACAACACTAACTACTGAGAGCAGATAGTCTCTGTGGCTTTATATAGTTTTCACCTGGTCTCCGAAATATTTCTGGTATTTTCTGCTTCTCGAAATTATTGGAAGGCAATATGAGGATCAAATTACGGTTACAGCTGATATAGTAATCAATTACATTTATTTAATTGTAGCAGTGATGCGAGGACCGGACCAAAATATCGCCAAATGGTCACTAAGTTTGATGACTTTGGGCGATTTCTCGCCAAATTTTATGACAAAAATTAGTCGCTAAAGCTGTCGCCAGCTTTGCAGTATCTCGCCAAATTGCCAGATACCCATTTCATAGTATATAATGCACTTGCTTCCGAATTCTTACTTTTCCCGCATAGCTTATCTCTTCAAATGTTTTCGCTTTATATTATTACACAGAAAAATACAACAATTTTCATATAATTGTACTAAAATCATCTATCTGTGTACAAATTCGTAATAATATTTAACTTTTATTAGTTATAAATTAAACTTTTCCAATCATATAGCACTATTATAAGTTAAACTTCTAAATATCTAGCGAATACATTCAGAAAAATGTTCTCTCAGCTGCTGTAAAGAAAGATATAAAGATATTCATTTTAAGAGATGTTCATGATTGCAAAAATTCTTCTTCACAACTTTTGCATAATGAGTTCTGTGCTTCTGGTTTTTCCGTTAATGTTTGTGTCCACAAGTGGCCAAGCCCAATCCATAAGGTACGAAACAAGAAAAATGCTTTCTTTTTTTTTCATTATCTTCCGCTAGAATCTTGTGAGTAATATTTTTCCTGATTTTAAGCTCATCAGCTGATATTCGATGAAAAAGGTGACAATATTTCAGAAATAATTGTCGAATGTTTTCGATGATCTCGCCTGTTCAGGACTGCGAAGAATGATCACTACTGCGTTGGTCATCCTTTTCGCCTTAATACCTGTATCAACGAAAAACATTAAATCGCGTAATGCTTAATCTCTGTATGCTTTTACATAATATTGTTGCGTACGTACTGGTTCGTAATGGATTGAAAGCACAAGTCGTTAAAAAGTTCATAAAATTTATTAGCTTTCACAAGAAATACCACAAAATGCTGAAATTTCCTCAGAGATATTCGTACAATATCACAATATCTCATAGCAGTTATATTTTGAAACTGTTAAAACATTGAATACAACTCAATTCAAAATACAGAGAAAGTTCATTCGATCTCACAACGAATTCGCTACAATCAATAGCAGCACTAAGCAAACAATACAGTGTGCTTAAAACAATCACAACTGAACTGAGAAGTTTTAATCCGGCTTTTATAACCTTTTTAATCAAGCACCAGAATATTCTCGTAAAAACTATTTTCTCGATTTTCTGAATAGCAAAACAGTACAATTACGAGATATCTATTTATTAAATATTAAACGCACGTGCTCTTGTGTTTTTACTTTTCGGGCGTAGTTTCTCTTAAATTTCGTCACGCGCTGAATTGCACGGGGAAATAAAACAATTTTAATTACAATCTTATATAAATACAAAATCCGTAATAATATTTTATTTGTTCTCATTGCTGTTTATCCTGCTCTGCTGTAAAATTATTCTTTTTTACTTCCTTGTACGAAGTAAAGGTATTGTAATTGCGAAAAATTTCGGTTATCATATTTCAACAGAAATATCCATTCCGACCGCCGCAGAATCCATTTGGATGATTGTTTTGAGTGATGTTTGTACCTACTGACAGAATAAAGGATATTTTCTTTCAAAAACGGATTATAAAATGGATTTAAAATGGATTCAGAAGGGATTTTTTTTGTGACGTCTCTACGACGCATGTATGTGTCTCTCATAACTCAAAAACGAGTAGCCTCAGAGCGTTGAAATATTGTACATAAAACTGCTCTAAGATGTAGTTGTGCCCATCTCTTTTTCATTGCAATCGGTTGCACGAAAAGTCTATCTTTCTCTCTCTCTATCTATATATATATAGAAACACAAATAATTTTTAAAACGAAAATTTATAAAGAAGATTCCTTTTGAATGACATTGATTTGTGTTTTTGCCATTTTCCTTCGGTTTGAGGAGGACCTGAATTTTCGAGTGAACTCTTACGATTAAAAAAGCTATTGAAATGGTTCATCAGATAATTCTGGATACAGAAAAGCAAGGATTTTATTTTGGAAGGTAAATTGTAATCGACATACCTCCTCCTGATGACGCTATGTCGAAGTTGATTAGATTTCTCTTTTTTTATTGTTCTTTTATATTCTTTTTTTGGTTTTTCTTGTGATGGTTTATTTTAATTTTTACATTTTGAAATTTCTTATTCTACATTTATAAGATTATATGAAGTTCATTTGAATTTCGATTTTTGTTCTTTGCGAAAAATTGGTTCTAAATTTCTTTCTTTCTATATATATACATGTATACTCATTCTGTTATCCGGCTCCGTGAACTCCGTTTTTTTTATTCTTACATTTTGGTAAACTGTGCATTTTTTTGCTTTAAAAGTGATTGAATTACGTTGTTCTTATGTTCCGGTTAAGTTTTTTATGCCTTTAGTTAATCTGCGTGGAATGCTTGTAGAATTATCAATAATTTAAAAGTTGTTTAAGTGCTACTAAGCCTAACGTAGCCGCCATTTGTTTGTATTTGAAACTCTTCAGTAAAATGGTGAATTAAGTCAGTTTCTGCACGTTCAGTGTTTTTTGCCGAGTGGGACCGAAAGTAAACTTTCAGTTTTTTTTTTTTTTTTTTTTTGCATTGAAAAACCTGCCTCCTTTGCCGCAGGCCGCATTGCTTGTTATTTTAATTTTAAAAAAAATTAACTATTTTAACTGCATTTGTTGTTTTATGTTTTTCTGCATTTTACAATTTTTAATGAAGATGTTTTAAGTTTTTATGTGTATTTGCCTTGCTGGGAAGTGAGAGCTGAATTAATTGAAATATACCTCCATTGAAATTCGAGGTAATAAGTTTAAATGAAATGCATGAAAAAATGTGTAGAATATAATAGGCCGTACAAGGAAGTCACGTGATGTCTACATCGGATTTTTTAACTTTCCATTCGGTCACAGTAGATGTTTCCCGGATCAAAACAAACGATTTATCCGTAAAGATACGATATTTTAAGTAAAATAAGTTGAGGTATCACAATAATAAATGTTGCCGGTTATCATTTTTTAAATTTACTAAGATTTCCTAAAAATTAATCTAACAGCTTTGTAAATTGTGTATTCATGCGTATACTTTTAGTTCTTCACTTTTGTTCTTCACTTCACTTTTAAACTCTATCTTTGGCAAACGATGTGAAAAACAAACAAACAATATTATTTCAAATTAAATCCCCAGCCATTCGTTTCGCTTAATATGCTTTCACTTGTGATGATCCTAATCAAAATTAAGAACACAGATTGCAACTTTCTTCTTAATTTGTAAGATTCATACCAAAGGTTCTTTTGTTGAAGAATAAACGAAAATCAAGTGATATGAATGATGCAATATGAGCACCATAGAATTTTCATTGCATCGAAATTGGAGAATAATTTTTTTCGCATTTGAAAATATACTCTTAAATTTCCTTACAATATTCACGAATAATGACTAAAGGAATAAGTAACAGTATTTAACGATTTTAGTGCGTGAGCAATAACCGTGTTTTACAAGTTTCTCCCTTTTTTACTATTTTCATTTATTTGCTAGTGTTCTGTTGAAGAAAAATGCAGCCGTCCAAATGGTATTTCCTGCTTTTAACGAAATTTAACACGTTTTGAAATGAAATGAAGAGGAACAATAAGCCATTTAAAATATTCTTGAAACAAAAAAGATCTTATCTTATATCACGTGTTTCCTTTGAAGCGCGAACAGTACACAGAATGCCTAGTAGTTATTTCTTAATCTCATATATTGCATATGAAGTTACGAACCAACGAAAATTTAAAATTTTGTAACGGAATCTTAGAAGTTGAACTCAGGAAAAGAAAATTAAGAGCAAGTAACTGAAGGAAATGAAAAAAAAAATACGTTTCCACGTCGAAAATGATTAAAATACATAAAAAAATGTACTTATGACATCATCTAAACAAACATACATGACCTAATTTAGGCTCTCAGGTGCTGAAACGATGGTCTAAATGTCAATGCAATCGGAATTTTGCGACCGATAAAACTTAAGTGTTATTTCTTTATAACGCAATCTTATCTGGCGAAAATAACCTGAAACAAATGAATTCAAGTTTCGACCAGTTTTGTAAGCCCCATGCAACGATACCCCACGTTTAAGAACTAAATATTTATGTCAATGGTACTACATATATATTTTTTTGCATTCTTGACCTCATTCAAAATTTGCAAAAGCAAGCTTACAATATTCATAGACGAAAGAAATTGCTTTAAGAATATTTACCAAATAAAGTTAGGTTTTTTCTACTGACAATAAAGAAAGTTGTAAATTTTTCTTTTATAATTCTTGTAAGAATTTTTTTTCTTTTTTCTATGAAAACTTAGTTTTTCTATGTATCACGTAATTTGATCTTTCTTCACAAAGACTTTACACATTTTGTTAATAAAAATCTGATGATTGATATTTTGTTAATAAAAATCTGAAGACTGACACCCCATGACTCTCTTGTACGGCCTATTAAATTATACACATTTTTTGCTGCAGTTCATTTAAACTTATTTCTTCGAATTCCATTCGATACATATTTCTGATTCAATTAATTCAGTTCTCAGTTAGCGGCAAAACAAAAAATGTATAAAAACTTATATAAACTAAATATCTTCATTAAAATTGTAAAATAAAGGGGAAAAAACTTCACCAAATACAGTTAAAAATGGTTAAAAAAGATTTACAATTAAAATTGGAGTTTCTACGCAAAAATAAGCAATTCGGCCAGCGGGCAGGAATACAAATTTTTAGGTGCACAAAACTCAAAGCTTACTTTTGGTTCCACTCGGTAAAAAGCACTAAAGTTGGTGCAGAAACTGACTTAAATTACTATTTTGCTAAGTTTCAAATGTAACCAAATGGCGGCTTCGTTAGGCTTAGCAAGACCTAAACAACTTTTAAATTGTTGATAATTCTTCTATTACTGCATGCAGATTAACTAAAGGTACAAAACTCTTAACCGGTACATGCGAAAAACATTATTCATGCCAAACAATACGCATACACACACACACACACTCATATATATATATATAATATATAATATATATATATGTGTGTGTGTGTGTGTAAAATATAAAAATTATGATGGCTTTGCTCTACGCAAACAGGAAACCTCTAATTAACTTTCTGCAGTTTCAGGATCTTCCCCCTAAACCTGTACTTTCGAGAACTCTCTGGCCTGCTATGTAATCGCTACTATAAATAGTTTTAAGCGCCATTTTTCGTTAGATTGCTTTCTGCCATTGCCTGCTGTACGAACGCCTTGTTCTCTCTCTTCATCTTCCCTTTGTTAAAAATATTTATGAACTCGAGATTTTAAATTTAATAGTATTACTATTTAAATCATTATTGGATATGCGATCTTCGTCTAACGAAAATGAGCTGTCATTTTAATTGAATAAAGAGGTGGAGTTTTAAAGTGAAATTCTTCAGTGTCATTTATTCGGCTGCCTTCCACTTCGCCAATGACAAAATCCGCACTCAGATTCCTAAGCTTCATCAATTTCCAATGCCCATCGACTGCAAATATTACAGTTAATTAATTAGTCGGTAGGATACGAACCTACGACACCGGTACATTTGACTTTCGAAGGCGTGGACGTTTCGAAACATAATTTTATTGCAGGATAATTCACATCAGATCATCTTTCTGTAGACAAGCTATTTTTCAATCATAGTTGAATACTGCAATTTCTACGTACTCGGGTTTTAATGTACTACGTCATCTTAGGCAAGTAAGCAAAGCAGCGTGGATGTTTGCAGGAGCGTTTTGCAAGGAGGGAAACGTAGCGAAAAGGGACGCAGCATTTCAGAGGAAGAAGGGAGGGAGTCAAAAGTTTCAGTTCGAGTTAAAAAAGTTTCGGTTTACATTTATTTTGATTGGACAAGAGGTATCTGCATTAAGAGTTACGTAACTTGGAAAGATCTCGAATTTGGGAGAACAAATGAATTTAGGGAAGAGAACACCAAATTTAGAGTAGTTAATTTTGGGGTTGCCAATTATTTTTAAAGCAGCCATCGTATGTTGTTATATATATATAAAAGCGCGTTATATAATATGTCCATAATTTATTCAATGGCCAAAGGTATGCTTTAAGTAATACATAATGAGAGATAGGAGGAAAAGACTGACTGAATTTTATTTAGCTCATCACAGAATATTTATTATAGTATTAGTACACTTCAATATGAGTACCATGAACTGCTTTGAGAATATCAAATCTGTTTCCGATTTCCCTGACGATATTATTAAGCATTTGCGGAGTTTCGGTTGTTGTTGCTGAGGTGATTCAATTTTTTTTATTCTTCGATGCTACGAATCTCTGCAGCATAAACTCGCTTCTTCCGTTATCTTCAGAAAAGAAGTCGACTAGTGTGACGTCCGGAAAACGAACTGGCCATGAAAGTGGTCCACCTCTAGCAATCCAAAGATCTGGGAATGTTTCATAAAGGAAATCGTACACATGTATAGCTCAATTACATGGGGTCTCATCTCGTTGAAGAAACGTTTGGTTGGATGTTTTTCTAATTATGGTACAGAAGACAATCTCAGCAACTAGTTAAGCATCCGAATTGATAAATCGGAGAAACAGAAGGGATCAGTCACTTTGTTATGAGTTAGCGCACACCTGATGTTGACTTTAGGGTTACCTCGTTCAATTTCCCTTACGTAATGGAGGTTTACTGATTCCCAGTTAAGTGGATTAGCCTCTCCTGAAACATGACGTGTTTTTCCATCACTGAATAAGACTTTCTGAAGAAAGTTAAAATTATTTCTGATACGGTCAAAAATGTCTACAGAAAATTCCTTGCGAAAGACTCTACTATTAGCTTTGATTTGTTGACAAATCTGCAATTTATATGCTGTCAGTTTCAACTATTCAAGAACAATTTTACATACAGTCGACTTGGGAATTCCTGTTTGCGGACTGGCACGGTGAATAGATTTACTGGAACTGCGCACAAACACATCTCGAGCGGAAATATTTTCACCATTGATTCTTGGTCTACCTACATCTCCTTTATGCAAAACATATACGGTCTCTCAAAACTGCTTTAACCATCTTTTAATTGATTGTTCCGTTGGCGAAGGTTTATTGAATTCATGTCGGAATCGCCTCTGAATTGTTTTCTATGATTCAGTTTCCCGTAACCAGAAAATGCACATCGTTTTTTCCCTGCACGACGCCATTTTGTCTGTAAACAAACAAGTTTCCCCGTTACCATCCACTAAAAATTAGAACAAATGTAATTTCTTGAACTAAAGATTTTATCGATATGTAAACTATTCTTCGTAAAATTGCGTTTCAATTTAATTTTGTTATGTATTGATTAAATTATGAACACCTTCTACGTCATTAGCGAAAATTTATTAAATCTTACAGGGAAACCATCTTTCAGAGTTTTGCAGTTTTCATTTCTCGAATTTGGTATCCTAAAGAAATAGAAAGTGTTGCCACTTGAAAGAAATACTTATTGCAAGACTAGTGCATAAGCTATCCATTTCAATAACACTAAGTTTTTAATAATTTAATTTTTTCTTTATTAAAGAAATGAGCAAATCTTTTCGCGGCATTAATTACAACACAGAAATAATGCCATAGCGAATTTTTCCAGTCAATGGTATTCCGCTTTTCAGCTGCGAGATTTAATGCTGCATATAAACTTCTGGAAATCTAACTTTTAAAGCTGTGTTAACTTCTTAGCTCAAAACTGTTTAAAAAGCTAAATTAAAATTTACATACCAATATCAGATAGCAGTGTTTTTAATCTTATGATTTTTACAGTTTTAATTTTTTAAATATTAAAAAAAAAGTTTTGACACCTCGAAGTGTTAAACTGTAATCTAAAGTTTACGTCTTCTTTTAATCAACGTTTGTTTGCCTGTTTTACGTGAGACAAAATAATATTCATCGACAGTTTTTTTTTATCAGAGACAGAAAACAATAATACGCAGGTTGCTGACCATTCTACCTATGTATAATATTTTGCTTTGAATTTCTTAAGTAATATTTTGTCTCATGTAATTTATTGCTTTCAAACCAGCTGATACTGGAAGAACGCCTCGTAAATAAGCAGTTTTCAGCACCTACAGAATATGACACTTGTCTTGTGACAGGAAACAAAAAGCTAAACAAAGAGGATGGCTACTTGGGGAAGCTTTGTAAGCACAGAGCAGGTAGAAAGCGTGTTAATATCAACCTGAATGAAGACTAGCGAGAAATCGTGACTATCACTTTATCTCATGACTGTTTGAAAATCTAGTGGCTTTTTCTGTAGGTGTTTTAGAAGACAAGTGACAAAGCACAATAGTACGGACACGGCTGCAAATAGCCCACAATACAATGTGTTCACACATATCTTGCAAGAGAAGCGATTGAAGCATCATTTGCAAACGGATGTTTGACAAGCCGATCTTCCAAGACATGGCTTAATCGGGATTTCTGTTATGAATGTCTTCCTTACACGGATTTGTACTCTAAGCTGACGTAAAACTTACGCCATTGCACGAATGGTGTAAGCAGTTATTTGTTTCGATTTGCAACAATGATCTGCGTTATTATTGCTAATACATCATATATATAATAAAGAAAGGTTATGTATCGCTAGAAGATGAAATTCACCCCAATTTAGTATTAGCGATTAGAAGAAGAGGAATCGAGGAAAATCGAATGACGGAAATAAAAAAGGCTGCAAAAGAATATTGGAAAGAAAAAAAGTGTGTTTAATATTACTAACTACCGTTTTCAAAATTAACTGAAATTTTTCGTAAAGAGTAGAAACAACAATTGCCCACGCCCGCTCCCATGAAATTAACTTCTAACTGAAAGCCGTTGTATATAGTTTTCTGAGCTAGTTATTTCTTGAGATGTAATTAGACAATGTTAGATTTTAAAATAGTAACAAAAATTTAGCTGGATTAAAAGTAAACAAATAATTGCAATTCGCAAGACAAACAGAAGCTTTAGGAAACGAAATTCACTTTAAGAAGAAGGACTTACAATAATCTGAGGTTGCATCAATTAATACAACTTAGAGTTAAAGATTTACAGCTTAAAAACAGACTTAGAAATGATAGTTAGTTCTTTCGAGCTCAATTTTAGCTCAGCAGCTAACGATTTAATTTTATATTCATTTCAGCAACACAGCTTGTCCATCTTTTAGTAAGCTACGCTTGTCTAGAGGAGTCAACCCACATTTAAAAAAGTCAGTCATACTAAGAAAATTTCTAAGTTCTACATAACTGCAAATTAATTTTCGCGCTCTCATGATTTCCTACAAAAGAACGCGATGAATTAAGGAAAAGAGCAAGCTGTAAAATGTAAACCTTTTAGTGAAGTAAATAAAACATATAGTAAGTATTATCATACAAGGGAGAATTTGTGAATTCTTTTGTCCTAACCTTCAAACACAGAATGATAGTTTTGAAAGAAGTAAACATATTCTACTTCTTATTCTTTATATATTTTTGTATTTTCTGATACGGTTTTTGAACATGCTTCTGATACGTTAATATCTTTTTTTTTCTACATATAGTTGTTAACACAACAAATATAATCGCAAAAAAAGAGATTATTCCCTAACGTTATAAAAATATAAATAATAAGCAATGCATAATGTTCAAAATTACGTATTTTATTAACTAAATGTTAAAGTTTTCTCATTTATTATCAGAAATTTTCGTATTTTTTCCATACTGAAAATAATTCTGAATTTTAATGACAGTTTAGAATCTCTTTAATTTTTTTAGATGCATAGCATTGTAGTGTACAGCAGCCTTTTGAATTAATCTACGTTATACACGTAATTAATCGACGTTATAAAAGTAGATTAATTCAAAAGGCTAATATGAATAAAAAATTAATTCAAAAGGCTTAAGTGAATAAAAAAATCATAGGCAGAGATTCAATCGAACAATGGAAAGTTAATATATGATTAAATGCTTGATATCAGCTTGTAAGGTTTATCCTAAATTTATTAACAGTTAAGTTATGCAACTTTTCTATCTATTCTAATTTCAGCTTATAATTTACTACCAGAATGTAATTTTAGTAACGCAGTTAATGCAAATGAGTAAAAGTACTATTTAAGTCGATGTTTTGCCGACTTCGAAAAAAAGAGTCTGATTTTCCTGGCTAGAGCGCGTTTGCCTTTTGGCTACGTTCTTTCTCAGGTACTGCGCTCGGCCATACTTTAGGCCCTTGCTTGGCTTCGCCGATTTAATTAATACTTAAGAGCCAACTTCTTAGAAACCTGATAGCTTCAGCTATATCTTTCAGATAGCTTTAGTTAAGTTTAGTTATTTTAAATTCATAATTATTTAAGTTCAAGCCCGAGTGGAGGCTTTGCGTATACTCCGAGTTAGGAACTGATTCTAATTATTCTGAGAAATAAAGGGTAGTTAACCCTTCTTAAGTCTTATGTGTTTGTTCTTAAGCGATTATTCTCTTGTTAGTGTTCGTGGGGTTCTAAGATTGAACATTGGAATTAAATAAGCAAAACCCCACAAGCTTTCTTATCATTCGATGAAACTGCATACGATAAATCACTTAAGGAGTTCTTCTAGAGATAACATGTGCGTACGAGCTTTTTTTCAAAAATTAGCCTGATAAAAAGAAAAAAAAATGTTTGTGCGAAAATGTTGGAATTACTTAACTTGCTTAGTAAAAACCCATTACAGTAAAAAAAAAATAATTTTAGTTTTTACAATAATTTTTTTATTCTTCATGATATACAGAACTGGCATTTCTCCAACACATTTTTGTAACACTGGTGCTGGGTTGTCGGGTAGACATGGGCTGTTGCTACTTTCGAATTCGACTTAAAATAGCTAAGACGAATCTGCGAAGGAAAGATACATTATGTACCCAACTAATCATTTTTGAAGATTATGCGCTCTGTGGATTATTCGTGCATTGTTCATCCAAAGTGTCTTCAGATATGGTACTTGGCAAATATAGAAATACCCAAATTTTTTGAAGAATTCAAGATTTTTTTGCGTAATGATGGTAGGCTTAGAAGGAAGTAACGTTATTTCATGCTTGGAAGGAACTGAACTCTGGTACTCTCAAAGCGGGAAGTTCCACTGATGAAGAGGAAAAAACATCAGCGTTGGCTTCGTCGAAATTATTTGTGGTGATTAAGATTTGAAAATGCAAATGAAAAAATCGAGTAATTGTAAGTGGTGAAAGACAAGAATGACGAAGGCTGTAGGAATTAATCTGACTAAGACGTTCCTGATATAGCGACTGTAAAGGTGTGAGGAAAAAAGCTCAGAGAGTGTAATGTATATAAAAATGAAATAAGAAGGTTGGCCACAGTGGAGCACTGGAATGTATAGGCGAGCTAGACCTTATACACGTATTACGAGGTCTACTCCGAAAGTGAATGCGCCTCATTTTTCTTCTGCCTCAACTATCCGTCGCATAGCGTTGCTGCTTATACGGAAGGGTGGGTAGACCAGGGAACACAGAGCTACCAGCGCCAGTCGGTTCCGATCTTCTGGAGAGTCACAGTGCCTGTTTCAGTGAACCCTTGTGTGGGTGCTCGTTAGAAATCAAGGTTGAAAAAAACTCGCGAGCAGGGATATGCAAAGTTTTGATTCAAACTTGAGAAAACATCGTAGGAGACTTGCGTTGCTTCAGACCTGGTTTGTCCCCGCCCGACTTCTTTTTGTTCCCGAAGATTAAAAAATTCCTCAAAGGACAGCATTTGGGGACCCTGGAGAACATCAAGGCGGCTACGACGAGGTTACTAAAGGACATCCCTGTGACGGACTTCCAGGACGCATATAAAACATGGATAACGCGTTGGAACAAGTGTGTTAAAGCAGGAGGGATGTATTTCGAAAAATACTGAATAATTTTAAGAATCTGTTGAATAAATTTCTTTTAAAAAATGGGCGCATTACTTTCGATACAGACCTTGTTGGAAGGTTCAGATTTAAGATATCAAAACTTTGTTTGATATTCGTTACATCGTTTGGAAAAATGTCAACCTGCTTTCAAGAAATCTATAACGAAAGTTTCGAAAAGAAAAATATGGAAATCTAAATAAATTTTATTGTTATTTTAAGTAAAACCTATTTGAAATCCTGTCTTTATTACACCTCATTTATTTAAAACTCTGAAAGGTTTACTTTCTATTCGTATACTAATCATGATTTTTATTTTATACTAATTGAGATAGGAATGGAAAGTAAGATTTTCGATTATTTGGGCATTAATTATTATGGATATTGGAAATGTGATGTATCAACTATAAAAATATGTATCAACTATAAAAATATAGCCCTTTCTCTAACAGTAATTTCCGTGAAATTATTTTCTGTTAAAAGCAAAATTTAACGAAGCAGATTATCATTCTGTTCCATCATATCTCGCTAAATTTTGCTTTCTTGTATCTGACAAGAATTTTTCCGAAACAAATATTAAAATTTTTATTATGTCGAAAACTTTATAGGCTAACTTAAAATTTGTAGAAACCAAAACCTTAGATTGGAAGCTTGGAATTCATTTTAAATAAAATTTCGAAAGCGATCAGACATAAATCTCCTTTTTTTCGAAGCAAAACTTTCCGCTTAGTATTACTGCTGCTATGGTTTGAATATAACTCGTAACAGTCTTTGATTATTGCGGTTACCAGAGACGATTTCTTTAAAGCCTCAAGTCATTAATTTTCTTCGTTTTGCCGTAACACAACTTTATCTCGTGCCATACTGTGGGAGTAGTTGGTTTTATTTTGATTGTAGTCATGTGGAAAAACGGGTGGCTCTGTTTTAAATATGTTAAAGTAACGCCTCATTGGTGCAACAACCCTTCTTCCTTGTTATTAAGACATTTACAGCTTTTCGAACTCCTCCTGTTTTTGAAATGCATTATTACACGTTTCCTCATAGTAATGAGGAGAAAATAGATTTACTGTTGAGAGTATATGCATAAATTATCTCTTCTAAATAATGTTTTTGAAGAAATGTTCTACGCTGAGAGTTAATTATTCAACTTAATGCATATTTTAGGATAGAAGCAGCTTGGAGAATATTCTTTCCATATTTGTTAAACATATAGATTATTAGTTCAAAGGGGCAGTTTGCCCAGAAAGACTATTTATTAATTTCGTTTTGGCATTTTGCGTTGATACACTAAAATTGTTGTCTCACTTTTCAAATCGTTGCCACCAAAAATTATTGCCCTGCATTATATTTAAAGAAATTAATTAATGAAGAATCTGCATAAACATATATATGTTTCTGGCATTGTGATAAACGACGGTACCTAGAGCCATCGAATTTTGAATGACGTAATTCTCCTGCGAATATGGGCATCTGGAAGCCCAAATTTAAAATTTGTAATCTGTTTTATTATCAATTTCATATTTTGTAAAACTTTAACGAATTTTTGATTAACAAACTCAAGGATTTCAAAGGGAGTAACGGCAACGTTGTACAGAAAAAACATTTTTTATCTGCAGCGCGTGAGACTGTGTATCGGAAATTCTAAAGATATGCTGAGTTTAAAATTATTTTGCGATATTGCTCTTGAACTGAATTTTATGGTTTGAGTGAGAAGAACGTGATATTAAATAAATAAAGGTAACATACAAGATGTTAAAAAAACTCCCATTTGGACGTAATTTAAAATCTGAAACCTTTTAGATTTTTCATTTTTTTATTTATACCCTTTTTTATACTGTATGAATTTATTCGAAGATTCTAAATTTTGAGGTACGGAAAAGCCTTAGCAACGAATTATAAAAGAAACTTATTTTAAATAAATAGTACCAATTTTACTACTTGCATGAATAATTCACTACTTTTGTTTTCAAAAGAATATTTGACAGTCATCAGAAAAAGAAGAAAATTCAAATTGATTATAATAGTAAAGTTCAAATTCCTAATTAAATTGCATTTCTTAAAGCAGATAAATCGTGAAAAGTAATGTGATATAATAACACATTACTCACACAAACGTGATTATTTCGCTATTACACACATTACGTAAACGTGATTATTTCGCTATTAAACTTCCGTGTATTTTGACGAAAATTTAAAAATATAGAATACATAATATTATTTTTAAAACTAACACAGTAAAAATATGACAGCACGTGCATTTAACATTGAATAAAAGTTTATTTTAGGAATTGATAATTAATTTGAATAAATGTAATTGACTAACTGTATTACCTATAACCGTAATTCTACTCTTTTTGCTTTCCAGAAACTGCTAGACCTGTCTCGCGCGGCCAATTTAAAAAGCTACAAAAGCAGGAGAGAAACATCTCGGCTCAGTAGTTGTTGTTGTTGTGTACTTAGGTGCTGTAATTTTGTTGATCGAATTAGCTTTCTCTGCGCTTTGGATTGCGTTCTATTTAACTTTTTAATAGTTTAAAATATAGCTACTGATTATATTGCGTGATATTGTGATATTGTACGAATATCTTTGAGGAGACATCCAGCGTTTTGTTATATTTCTTGTGCTAAGAATAAACTTTATTATCTTTTTATCGGATTTTTGCGTTCAATCTATTATAAACCCATACTCACGCAATAGTATTATTAATTCTAATTTATAATAATTTAGACTTTTAATTTAAGAAATTAGTATCTGTAGTAATGTCTATATTGATCTAAATGAAAGTAATTAGTGACTGCTTTGTAAACTATTCGTTAGGAAACCAAAGGCACACAAAAATATCTTTTAAACACTTTAACCAAATTGAATGATAAATTAAAAGCAAATGTTATATGTAAAAAAATCGTTTGTTTTTGGCAAAGCACACGAGAGCTATCGACATAAGGGAACGGATACCTTCGTGGAGGATTTTGTAAGGAATATTGGTTTGGAAATTGTAACATGTTTCGAACCAATTTAACAAGGAGGAGAGGAAACAATAACAAGGAGGAAAGTTACGAAAATACCTATGTAGCCAGCCTGTTTGAAGGGAGTTAAAACCAGTTTAAACGAACAGTGCTCGTTAGCTTTTACCTTTGGGCATCTAGTGGACCCAAAATTGAAGGTTGAATATAAGATAGATTCGACTAAATTATTTTTTTTAATGAATTGATATATTTGAATCAATGAATCAGTCTTAAAGACCATTTTTCTGATGCTCTCCCCAAGCGACCTTGAACAATATTCTGTTAACCTAATTATTGTTCATCTGGCAGACAAATTCATCTGACCTCAACGTAATTAAGTTAAAAGTCAAGCCATAAATAATCAACAACTGAAAATCCTCTCGAGACAATACCACCCTACTGCCTCTCGATAATATACTACGATACTACCTCTCGAGACAATATTACTTTCCGATATGGACAATTTAAAATCTATTTCCTTGAGATAGTACTTGGCTGAATCAGTTTTATATTCTTCCTTGATTTTTGATATTTTGCATTTGCTTTTAATTTATCATCTAAGTTTGGTTAAAACTCCTTTTTGGTTTTTGAGAATTTTAAATTATACTGACTTTTACAAATATATTTAAAACATGTATTCCGTTTTGTTTTCGTGAGAACTGTTTTAAATATCAATCACTATTCACCTTAATGCATTGTGAATTGGCCCATCAACGGCCGAGCTGTAAAGTCACTGATGAGTGGTCGTTCGGTTGGAATTTCGAATCTCGGCCAACGGGCCGGCTAAATGGGCGGCTTTGTAAGCCAGTATTTTTGAGAAAGACTTCCATGAAGGCATCCCTCCCTTAGGTTGGTAGCCCTCGAGTGCTGTTTCATATTAAATAAACCCAACCAAGTCAAATCAATATGAATTAAACTGTTGTACACACAGTTACAGGATTCAATTTAAAAAATTTACCGTAAGTTGATTTTATGATATATGCATCTCTCTATGCAAAGAAGAAAGTCTGTTGGTTTGTCCTCTAATAACTCAGTCACTACTATCGGCACCAAACTTTCTACAATTCTTTTCTGACTCCTGGAAAAGGTCGACGTCCTCTTTTTTTTTAAAAAAAAAGCTAAAATCAGAGATATTAATTAAAGACTCGGAAAAACGATAATTTTCTCCCTCGTTTTCCGAGTGGCAACAGTCTCGCACGCTGGAGATGAAATTCTGCTTCATTTTGAAAGTTGTTACTGCTCGCTTTTAAGTCCCAGAGTTTGTTAATAAAAAATTTCAAAGTTTTACGATGAAATAAAAATAGCATTTCCCAACATTAAATACATCATTTCCGATTCCAAAAATTCGCGGGAAGCCATTTCGACTATTTCCATCTTCGTGCGACTTTAATCAGCCGAGATATCACTTAAAGACCCTGAAAGCAGTAATTTCCGCACTCCTTTTTGAGTGGCAACAGTCTCGCGCGTTGGAGATGAAAATGCCTTATTTCGAAAAGTGTTGCTACTGCCCGCTGTAATAAAAAAACTCTCCATATACTGCAATTAGGCAACTAACAGATTATGATCCCACTGTGGAATCGGTGGTCAAACGTCCACGATCGATTCACCACAATGTATTATGGTGGTAAAAACTGTAAATAGTGTAAATACTTTTATTTTGCATATTCCTGACAAAGCTTATGGACTTTGCTATTTTTTCCTGACAAAGCTTATGGACTTACTTATGGATTATTTTACAATTATTTTACTTATTCAATGTTAACGAAGAATTGTTTCTTCGATCGCGTGACCATCGATAACCAATAGGGTTACTTCATCTGAAAGATCTGCCAAAATCATTTCAATAAGTGTTTTCAGTGCTTATAATTGCAAGATAACTGTGAAATATGTATAACTTAGTATTCATAGTAGTTTATGTATAATTCGTAAAAATAAGATTATCTTCTTTCGACATGTGACCAATGCTCGACCAATGGGATAAATACCTTGTTAAAGTTTGGGATTGGCTTTCACAAGTCATGTGACTCTTTAACGTAATCTCGGGACTATACTGTAACAGCTCACTCTGAGCTACGATGTCAACGATGAAGTTGCTATCAACTCATGATTATGAACGATTTGATTTTGTATGCTAATTGCTAATTAAGTTTAAACGAACATCCTGCCTATTTTTGCTTAAATTTCTTTGCCTTAAAACTGCTGATTTATGCCATGTCGGGAATAAAATTACCGTAGTATGCCATGCATTAACAGAATGATTTCCTGCTTCCTGCAACTCTAAAGATTATTGCCTGAGTTCAAGTTCAAATGCCATTGATGTAACAATGCCAGTTTAATATTGCTAATCTGATTATGCTTATCCTTCTCGCCTCCGGGTGTTGATGCCAGAGGGCATCATTTCTTAATTACTACCGCTATTGGCCTATGGCAATCAGCTTGATTTACTAATCAAGACTCATAGAAGTCGATCTTAGTCGTAGATTGAATATCACAAGATCACTGCTCGCTTTTCAAATCCGCTTTTTTCCCGTGTGTTTGGTTAATCGAAAATTTGTAAGTTTTTTAAAATCTATATATATAAGGAAGAATGTCTGTTTGTGTGTTTGTTTGTTGATTCGCGTTATTGGTTTCTGATCAATTATGATAACTTTTTTACCACATTTAATCTATTAAAATTGAATATAGGTGAAATATTAGATGGAACTTGAGTTTCTACGACCATTTGATTAGAAAGACGAAAATCATTAAAAACTGCATGCCATTGTTGCTGATATAATGAGAGAGAATTAGCTTATTTTTCTATCGAAATTTTTTATGTGGGTTCCATAGCGCATCAGACTGAAAAATATATGACTATGAATCGGATTTTTTGCATCGTTATTAGAGAAGGGTTACAGAGGTATCGTTCTCTCTGTTGTTAGATGCATTAATTTCAATCTAACTTAACTGGCATCGAGTACTTCCGCTAGTATAGTATATTTTTCAATCTATTAAATTATGGAAATGTATATTTTTTATGTATTTAATTGAATACTTTATTTATACTGCAAGCATTTATGGACTATGATCCAACGAGTGAGTGAAAGTGATTTTAAAAGACTAAGGTAATGATCCCGTGTGATGAAATAAGGCTAGCAGTTAATCATGACATCCGTCTTATGATGTTTAAAGTTTTAAATGTTTCCTGTTTTTCATATATTACCATTTCTTAATAGTTGCTCTTCTGAAAACAAAGACTGCTTTTTCAGTCATTTGTATATACTTCATTATATCTTAGTGTTCCTGCGGATTTGTATAAAGTAGCGTCTTTATATAATTCCAGAGATATTTCATAATTTTCCATCCTCAATCGAGTCATCAACTCTGTAGCATGCCTTTGCACTTAATATGGCACTTAGCGAATTGGTTAGCATTTTTTACCTTCTTCCTTAGAGAAAATCTCCAAAGACTCATGTTGAACATCTATAAGTCTGAAAAAGAAAGCCACTTTGACATTACATAATCCTTAGGTTTGCTCGACGATAAGCAGGATCGGCTGACTGGTCAGTTTTGCTAGGATTAGTTAACCAATCTCATCTTAATCAATGTCTCATGTACATGACTCCAATATGACCAAAGGTCGCAGTTAGAAACTAGTGATTTTCGCGACTTAATTTTGAGAATTCTATTTAGCTCTTATAAGTTACTTGGGCATTACGTAATCTTTAGATTTGCTCGACAGTAAGCAGGATTGGCTGACTGGTCAGTTTTGCTAGGATTAGTTAACCAATCTCGTATTAATCCATGTCTCATCTTAAGGATTGGTCAACTGGCTTATAGAAATAATATTTTGTTTACTGGGAAAAATATAGACACCAATAAAAAGGACAATCATGTAACAGGATCTTTATCATTCTTCCGTGCCGCAGATAGATGATTCTCAACTCCCTCGTTATAGCAACCAAAATGTCCAACGTTTTGGGTTCCTAAAATGAAGCCCGGAAGCACATGATGTAATAAACACTGGACGTAGATATAATCTCTGGGGAGAAATCGGAGGCAAGGGAAAAGAAAAGGAGAGTGCCCTAAGAGGTCCAAAAGCCAAAGAGTGAATCTGACAAATGTCTCATAGCCAGACGAGAATTGGAAAGAATAACCATAAGTTATGCAATGATCAGGTAGAATGAAAAATACAAATACGAGCTACCATCAAGGTACTGTATACAACCTATAGCCATAAGAAAAAAATGGAATACAAAAAACAACAGAGATACAAACGCAGAAAATAATTCCATACAAGTTCAAAAATCAATCAAGGTTGAAATCAGATAATTGGAAAAAGTATAGGCAACCATTAACAGAGGAGCTAAGTAACAAAGTTCTGGTCACCATCGATAGCAGTGTGGGCAGCATGAGGTCTAATATTTATGTCTTCGTAAAGTATCTCGTAATTAAAAATTAGTGAATAGTTAATGAAGTCACATTGGATAGCCTACAATAAAGGCTCCAGATGCCTGAGACACATATTCCACGGAACGTAAAAGAAGAATTACTCGTTCTAGAACCAATTAGTTGATCCAATCAGAGTCAATCAGTTGTTGTGAATTTTAAGTCAATCAGTTGACAGTTTTTTGTAGGAAAATTTAAGGCCTTATTTCAGAATACAAGGCTATCCGCACATTTTTTAGACAATTTTCATTATATTTATACAAGTATTTTATATAAAAATTTTATCTTTTCAATGTTCCATTACATAACCCTTATTCTTTACTAACTTTATACTATGTAATTTAACAGACAATAAAGCCTTTTTTAGTATCGGAAGAAGTATTTAATTCCATTCCTCTTGAAAAGCTTTCCAAAATCCAAGGGAGGGTTGTAGGTTGACTTTAGAGCTATTCCCTTTTTAAAAGTATAAATATAATTATAATTCATTATTCTTGCCATTTTCAGTACCTTTTTTTGATCAAACTATTTATTTTACCTTTATGGTTCTTGTCAAAAAATGAAAATGTAATATGTTTTTCTGGCTGCCTAAGATACAAAGAGATTTCAAATTTAATTGCTTTTTGCACCAAATAAACATGTATTTTCACTCAAAATAAAATTTATTAATTTACTGTGAAGTTTTACGTAGTACTTCATTTAAATTAGCATTATAAACTAAACATAATTATGAAGAGTTAACGACTTTTTCAGGTACATTTTCGAGTTCTGAATCTTTACTGGCAAAAATAGGACCAATTTCAACTAAAGAAATGCCTGATATAATGGAAGTGTGTCACAAAAGTTATTCAGTATAGTAAAGAACTTCAGAATAGTACTTCACAACTTAGGAGTTTTATTGTACACGTCCGCATTCAGGTTTTCTGGGTCGCAGAATTCGATTTTGCAGCGCTTATGCACAGAAGACTTTAATGAAGGCTTTAAATCGCTGATCATTTCCCTTCCAAAAGGGTAGATTAGGGCCTAGTATATTTATCCTTGTACTGAAGTCTGTCACCATGCGAGATTAACAGCATTGTTTAATCTTGTCAATAATGTTTGCTTGATATTAATTCAGCAAGAATACGCGTCTGCTGAAGACGCTATGGTTTAATTTAAGAACATGCTAATGTTATGATTCAACTGAAATTCATTGATAAGGTTTAATTCAAAATGTATAGCGGGTACTTACTGCCACTTCTGTTTATATGGGATGTCTTAGAATAAATACTTTAGTGATCTTTTTATCTGCGCGGTTGCTTCTTGCAATACGTGTCAAAAGTAGTGGATTATTTAACAGACACATTTTTATGTTAAAAGTAAGCATTCTTGAGCAGTGGAAACTAAAAAAAGAAAAAAAAAGTGATGACGTAAGAACCGGGGGAAGATCCGACCGTGAACTTAAACGGCATCGTTGTTTGAGCAGATAATGCGACAAAATTCCAAAACAGCGGAACGTCAAAATGAAGGACAAGAAGATGCAGGCACGAGAAAAACCTTCGTAACAAGAAGTCGACGTTACGTTACGTATATCCGTAAAAACGCTGCTCGATGACGCCAAAGTATTCAATTTCCATACAAATATTTCTTTGGTTATTGAATCGTGTCTAGCAGACAATGGCGCCATCCATCAAGAAACAGCGTACGCTTCGCTCTGCTCAAGACTTCTGGGAAGACAGTTTAGGGATTCTTCATCAGCTTCCTTCCATGTTTATCGATTATTTCTTTTGTCTTTGCTTTCCCGAAGTATTTGCCAACGCATTTTTGACTTCAGAAAAGTAAGCCGGAGATATATCTCTTGGATCTATTTACACTGTCATGGATTCCTTAAACCGAACTGAATTTATTAAAATCGAATTGAAATGAATTACATAGTTTCAAAATGGTTCAACATCTTTGAATATCAGAAAAGATTACGATGGGTTATCACTGCACTCTTTGCGAATTAACATATATTCCAAAAATATAGATATTCCTAGAAAAATATGTGAAAGAAAAGGCCAGGGAAAAAATTAAATTCGCACACAGAGATAATCGGATATTTTAATTGTGTGCTAGGCAAGCGATGAATCAGCAGATGTGGTTTACGAGATATTAAATACTGCGTTTGTGGACTGAGTCGCCAATTTAACAAATATCAAAACAGAAAAAAATTATCTAAATAGATTAAAATTATGTAAGTCTTGAATAATTACAGCTTCTTATAAATTTTTTATTAATTTAAATTGTTAAACATGAAGCTTTCGGAAGTCTCAGTCTTCTACAGAAAACGTTGTATATTTTCAGCAAGAAAGATGAAATCTGCTGTTATTTCTATATACTGATAAGAAAAATAACATTTGGTAATTTTATCTTATAGTTTTTGCAGTAAAATGAGTATTGAAGAAAAGCATCATCATGAATTCATTTGAGTTTTACCAGACACTGAAGCCAATTTGAGACTTGTGCATTATTGGAAAATACAGATGAGCTAATTATTTCGGGCGAATTCCCTTCGTAGAGGATTTTCGAAGAGAAAGTATCTCATATTAACTATGTAAGTGAGAAATGCCCCTAACCTTCTTGCATTAATGATGGTTAATTGACAGTCAGTCTCTCATGTGAATTTCTTTGGCATGTGAATTTCTTTGGCTGTTTATAAGATTACTATTTTTTAAAAAAATTTCTAAATCGTTAAGTATACTAATAAAATTTGCCACGGTTGGCAATACCCCTATCTTAAATATTTATTCTTTGTTAATGGCATATTAGCAAATGTAGAAGAGTTATAAATGGAACTGTCTCAAAAACGACGCCTGGCCTGTTAAGGGCAATTAAAGCAAAGCAAATCGAAGGCACACATTTTACGGGGGCCTGAACTCCAATCAAACTACTAGTTTTTATCCATTCAGCCATTGACTTACCATTCTTGCAAGGGTGAAACTTTGACTAAAATTATCAGCAGTAACAAGTTTTGCAACTAAATGCTTACTATAATTCAAAAGTTGGGAAAAATAACATAGAAGAAAAATCGAGTACTGGATGCAGCTTTTTTAATTCTGGTTTTCCAAAAAATAACAATAACTATTTGAGTGTACAAGCTTGCCGGTATCGAATTTATAAAAGGAAGTTTAATGGTGATTTAAGTTAATTAATTTACAAAGGAATTTCAGAACGTTTTGTATTCGATTATAAATTTATGCTTGCTTTTGTAAACTGCAAATAGTATTTGAATTGTTAACGGAACTACTACAAAACAAAACTGATTTTCAAAGACTACATCTGAGCTTTACATTATTTCTAAAGCATATAAATCAAAAACATTGGAAAGCAAACACTAGTATCACATTTTAATTGTAAAGGGATTTATTTTTCTGAGGTATATGCCTCCTGTGTATATAACAACTAGCCAAAACATGAAAATCACCTATCTAGTATTAGATATATTCTTCTGTTCTTGTCCCTTAACATATTAAAAGGCTTAGATTAAAACAGAAATTTATGCATGTCTTCTAATGTTTGGTATCATGACAGCATCGTTCGAAACCACTTGTCTAATTAAGAATGCAAATTCTCACTTGGATTTATATCGATAAACATCTTCAAAATTTTAATGTCAGTTGTTAATTAAGTGATTTTCCTATTAATTTAACAGATATCTGCAAATCTCTGCAGTTCCTTCTTTGTTCCCTGAACATGCATTCTTTGCAGTTTTAAAAAATAATTCTAGAATCATAATTTCATTTTTATTTGCTGCATGCAGATGCTCCGCACTTTAGAAACAACACTTGTACGGCAGACTAAACTATAATCAAAATTTAGCTTCAGCTGAATTTTTCGTGTGCATCCAAAAGCGAAGTTTTTCTGCATTCAATTGCATAAGAAATCGTGATCATCCTACAAGAAGTTATGCACAGAAAATATTTTGTTACTTTTTGTCTCTCTTAATAATTTAAATTTATTCAGAAAAAATGTAAGCTCAAAACAATGGTTTCACAAAATTTCATTTACAGATTCTTTCGTGGAATGACAGAACTTCCGAATATGCTTTACCATACTGTGAATAAAAAGAGTTTTGCAATTTATAATAAAGCATACAAAACTGAGTAAAATAGAATTATTCTGGAATTCAGATTTTCAAAAATTAAACAAACGTCGAACTTTATTGGCAGAATTGATTTTGTCGCATATCAGCAGAAAATTTTGTGTGAAATCGGGGGGTGGAGAGTTCATATATTAGGCTTACCTAAGCAGGTGCAAATATTTTGCGTCATTTTGTACATAAATATTAAATATTATTTGAAATAAATTTCATCTCTTATCAACATACTTATTATCGTTAAGTTTAAATATTACCGTGATTTGTGAGATGGCAGAGAGCTGCACCACGGTTAGATATGTATACTCCAAATGAGTGAATGGTTATTAAGTTAACAGGATCGTGGAAAATACAGAAGCTATAACATCGAACGAGTTGGTTTTGCCAGCTCTGTTTTCTGCAAATTTATGCCGTTGTAAATCCAAATATTCTTGAATAAAAACGAATGAGCTAAACAGTGTCAACAACCAAACGGCTGTAACAATTTTAGCCACACTCCTTTGGTTTGTGATAAAAGACAACCCGGCTGTCCAGTTGATCATGTCAAATAGTCAAAGACGATGATTTGAGATAAACATTAAAATCTAAAATTGTCTTCATATTATATATAAAAATAACGATATTGCTTAAAATAACTGATCAATCTTTTTTATTTTTTATTTTAAGGGGCCAAAGCGATGACAAATAAGTGAGCAAAACGTAGGCTTAAATATCACCATTCCATTCCATTTGATCCCTGCATTTCTCAAATGCAATTAATGGAACGATGTTACTGAAGGAAGGGAAGCTGTTCTGTAATAAATAGCATCTTTCTACAAGCTTCAGAAGTTCAGGGATTTATTTCAGTAACTAACGAGTTACAAGGATTATTTATGTCTTCGAAGTATCATCTGGAAAAACTGTTGGGTTGGAAAACTGCCGCTTAGAAACAGAGCAGATAATTATAAAAATAAAAAATTCTGAATATTTCCAGGCATTCTTCCTTAAAAAGGGGTTAAAAAATTCTGAAATGTTTTCTAGGAACCGGAACACAATCGTAGAACGAAACAGCTACTTCTCCAGATAAGCTTATTTTCTGCATCGCGGCATTTGTACATAGTAGAAGGCTTGCTAAGAAATTTCTCCCTAACAATGACTGTTCATCTCAACTTGGGCAGAAATCATCAGAGCTGGAATTTATAATAATGAAGCTATGATACTTGCAATGATGAGTCGAGACTGAGGTTAGAGGCATCTAAAAGCGATTGCCTTTTCAAGGAGATACGAATGCGAAGTATTGTCGCAGAATCAGGAAACACGGATGGAATTGCGGTACATATGTGATGGTATGGAGATTTTTCTTCTGATTACATCATTCCGTTAAAAAATTTTAAGGCCAGACATTTGCTAACAAAGCATTCGTAAAGAACTATTACATCCTTCGGCATTTAGATTTATCATCAATGGGAACGCTGCACAGTCTGCCTCACAGTTATTTCATCGCACGAAAGGGGGGATGAATAATTAATTACGTACATCCAATGCTTTCTCTGCATCTGGTTTGAATCTGGGTACCAACGAAACAGAGCCTTCACAACTGACCACCATATCGGACAGGGCGAACACATGCAGCTAAATTGAAGATCCTATGCTTTGGGAAATGACAATATTCGACAGATCGTCTACTAAATAAATAGCATGGCAGTGAAAAGTAATGGTTAAAAAAATTACGGAACATTTAAAGTTTTTTGTTTTACGTAGGAAATGAATAAAATCTATAAAATGCATTTATGCATGAAAATAGCAAAGCAATTAGTTCGTGATTTTGGAATAGAACTGTGATTTTTCTTATATCCTTCACATATAGCCTCGCACTGAAATTCTTTATAGCTGTTCTTGTAATATGTGAAACCTTTTTTCACGCTTAGCATCATTATGGCATGGAATTTTAACACCACAGTCTTGCGTTATTGTTTTTAATTTCGGCAAATTTGTGTCTGAAATAACAGACATTGCAAACAGACATCTATGTATGTTGCCATCTGCTGTAAATATAAAATCTAATAATTATGAGGAAGTTTGTTTAATAAAATATAGACTGTGAGTCTGCTTACATATTTATTTTTACATTTTTAGTTATGTTCAAACAATAATATACGTTCTTGATGTTTTGTATAGTTTCTGTCTGTACCATTTTATGTTCATCTAAGAAATGCAGAAACAAGTGCCAGAGATTTTAAAATTGAAATTCTTTTGCTGTTGAGTTTAATACTATTCAAGAATAAAATTTTAGTTTTAGGAGTTGAAAACAATATATGTTCCCTTTATTTAAGGAGAGCAGAAAGTAATCCCCAGTTTTAGTAAAATAATAACTATTTTTATTCGTATTTTTTTCTACACGTTTTTGTTTTTAAAAACGAATATAGTAAATTCTTCTTTGTGATGTTAAACAAGTAATCTTGAATTTTCAGCTGTAGTACTTTTAGCTCAATCGATACTCCAAACGAGCATTTTTCTTTGGTTTTATTAAATTTTGTATGCAACTTATATATTACGTATCATTTGAACATTCAAAGAAGCCGCTTCTCTCTACGGTAGTTCTGAAATGCAGTCATTCAGTGAACTAAGTACCGAGCTTTGTAACATTCAATTCAAATTACTCGTTTATTTTGACTTTTAGTACTGGTATCACAGACAAGATAAACAAGTTGTCAGTAATAAAAAGTGAAGGCCCAGATATCTATATTTTCACATGGCTGATTGCGTTTTTGTAATATTTATGGTTAAGGAATTGTTTTCATTTTTTCCTGCAATCTTTTCAAAAGAGAAAAGTCGATATCTGTCGTAAATCTATTCCTATATGTCAACTAAGAAGAAAAAGCGTAAGAATGAAATTTTATGGACGAAATGAACCTAATATGTCTTGACGGGGAATGCGCACAAAACCAAAATTGAATACGCAATGATACATATTACAAAATTATAATTAATCTTTTTTTTTAAATCTTTGCTTAAGAAATTCTAAAATACATGCTATTGAAATTTTATAGAGAAAATATTTGATTGTTATAACCGCAAGTTTTATCACAAATCATCCTCTTTAAGTAAAGAAAAAGCGAATGGGAATGAGTCTAAACATGACTGCCCCTGGAAGGAACAAATTTAATAAATTAAATATCTTTGAAAATTGGTAAAAAATAACATTTGTGGTTTAAGGTCTGTCACCAAGAACTGTCTTCGTCGTAATTTCTCCGGGTCCCAACTCTAAACGAGTATCTTAAATTATTTTGCACTACAAAATAAATACAAATACTGTAGTAGCAATATAAAAAAATATCTGAAATTTACACGATTTACGTGAGCATTGCAAAAATATATGGGTCATCTGTATGCTGCATAAAGTCAGACTTTACAGCGCCAAACTTAACTCAGCCCTCATGAAGTTGTAACGTTCTACCTTCCTGCTGCTGTGTAGAACCTTGAGAGATAAGAGATTGCACTGACGAAACTGCCCTTTATTAAACTCTTTAACTTATTTACAATACGTCAACTTGACGCTAACATACTACGCCTCAACTAGGGAGGTAATTGAAACAGTAGAATCAAACTTAAAATAAGAGATATTCACAAAAGGTAAAACTCATAGACCTGTTATATACTAGACCGAGCATCGCCATTCAAAACCGGGCGAAAAGCGGCACAGGAATGAGCTGCAGGAGTTTGGGCATGAAATGAAACTGAACCTAGACTTTGGCGTACTATCGCCACGGCTGGCGATTTTTTCCCGTTAAAAGTGAATAAAATTAAATCAAAAAAGGGGAAATAGTGATGATTTCAACAGGAGGGTAGCATCAATATAAGGCTGTTTCTATACTGCAAAAATTAAATTTGCAAAATGCAGTCTACCTCCGACAGCCAGACAAATAGTCATACCTGGATTAGCAGCACAAAGGCAAAAACAGAATGAGATGATGCAGTGTACAATAAATACAACATATCAGAAAAATGTAATAGAATAAATAAAATAAAAATAAAAAACAGTTTTTTTCATTTAAAAATAAACAAATAAATAAATAAATAAAAAGTGATTTAGGCAAAGTATATAATACATACTAAAAATAGTAGATGGAAAATAAAATAATTAAAAAAATTTTAAAAATAAATAAAATTCATATATATATATATAGTATAATGCAATAATAATGCATAAAGAAGGAGCAAAGATAATTTTAGAAATTATTTTGAGTGAAAAAGAGATTAAAATAAAACGGGAAGATTATAAGCCTAAAAATTGGCCAGGGGAAAAAAGATAAATATATAAAAAATAAATATATAAAAAATAAAAAATAGAAGGTTTTTTTAGTGCTTAGGACAGAATAAAAAATAAAAAATAGATAACATAAGTAAAATGAGTGAAAACAGAAAATAATACAAAAAAGAAATTCAATGTTAATACGAAAAGGAAGTTTAATGTTAATACGGTGTATTATAGAGAACTACATAGTAGGCAAATCAAAGTGAGAAAGATATTAAATTAAATGAAGTAAAAATGAATGTCAATATAGCCGATATAAGTTAAAAGGAAGAGAGAGGGGTAAATTAATAAATTATGAAACAAAAATGTGGTAAATTAAGACTTCCTTTTACTAACAAAAATAAATATATTATGCCCGTTGCACAACGTAGTCGCACTATTTTAAATAATTTTAGATGGTAAAATTTAAATAATTTTCTTTTTTTTAAAAAAGAAACTGAAAATTATTAAAGTTTTGAAACTTAACTGCTATATAATGACTATTTTCCTAATACTTAACAAATTCTTTATATTAAAATAAATGCCAGAAACATGATATAAGAAAGAAAATACGTGATTGAAAGTAAACATATTTGTTATAGTATTTGGATGCAAGAAAAGGGGATAAAATAAGGTCATTCATGTAAAAAAAAATCATAATTTTATGCAGTTCTTACACAGTGTATTGTATCGACATTACCAAGTATTAAATACATACATTACTACTTCGTACATGTCCGCATAAGCAAACGCATACAAAGAATATATAACTAAACGCATTTGAAGCAAAGTCTGTTGGCGTACAAAAAATGTCGCCAAAGCAGAATACTAGCCTAATTAAAATTATATCATATTACTAAAATTTTAACATTTTTTTCAGAACGCAGTTATTAAAAACATACATATATATTAAGATACTTTTATTTAAATGTTATTTCAAGTATGCATATATTATATAAAATTAGAAAATCTATTTTTATTAGAAAACGGCAAGTAGAGTGGCTAAAACACCTCTACATCTTATAAAAAATAGGTTTTAAAACTTTAGAAAAAGCTCATCTGTGAAATGTTACTCCTTCACCTTTCACGTATCTGGAATTCCATCCATATGCGGAGCACGAAAGTACCATTTTTTAAGTCCGAAACAATGCGCGTACTCGCAAACACTTGCTTCTCACAAATTCTCTATAGGGCTGATCACAAATCACAAATTCTCTATAGCTACTCACACTATATCACAAATTCTCTATAGGGTAAGGAAGATTCGCGGGAAATACGATTCGGGAAATGTTCCATATGTCACGTGGTTAGCATTCCTGTTCCCCTTCAGGGTTGCCGTTTCTCTCTCTAGTATATTACAGCTCTATGGTAGAACTACACTACAGGGCTCATATAATCCTGTAGCCTACAGCGCATAGAGGAGTCTAGTGGCCGTAAGATACAAGCGCTTAAGCCACGTCAAAACCAGCAGTACCTGCCAAACAGAAGTTTGCGTATAAGCACGTACGGCAATATCCCGGACTCTATTTTTCTCTACTGGAAGGTAGATATTTAACTTATTTTTCTACTGGTAGAATTTGCATTCTTACGCGCGCTACTAAATTTAAATATTCTGGCACTGACAATTAAGGGAATGAAGGCTTATAGGGAAGTAACTTAAAATTAAAATTAACTGGTTATTTAAAATAAATATAAATCCCTACAAAGTAAACAATGAAAACAGTCTTGCATTGTAAAAAAAATCATGCCATTCAGTTTTTGTTCCATTTTCTCGTTACATTAACTTAAGGAACAATTTCAGATTCATATCCTTAAATTAGAAACACTTTTTGGAGCATGCATGCTTTATTTTTTGCTTAACTATTATTGTTAGTTTTGTTATTATAACATTGTAGAGCTAACTGTATTTCAGATATTAATTTAATTAGAACTCTGGATTTCTAATCCCAATGGCATAATACAGTGCTGGCTATTAAAACGGAAAAGGACGAAATTTATTCAAATTTTACAACTTAATTACATTAATTTTGGGATATAGAATATGCAGAAATTTGCATTCGTTTCTGGCAAAAATAGCAGCCGATATACGGCTTCAATTCTATGTCCGAGCTCATTTGTTGCATTGGTTGGTGGATACTCTTAAGCCGATTTCTTCGTAACCATTCACTATTTGAATGAGATACATTCCGATGACCTCAGTGATCAGGTGATTTATGTATAGGTAATGTAGACAAAGTAGATGACCTCAGAAATCACTAAACTTATGTATAGCTACTGCAAACAGCAAGATCATTCTTTCTGCTTTTCTCTTGCAGAACGTATCTCATTGGTGAGAGACATAGAGAACGCGCCGGCCAAGACAAGACTTAGGCACTCTTGTGCGTAATGTAGAAGCATGGGCAAAATGTAACAACGTGGGCTGTGTGGGTTCATGTTAAAAGAGAGGGCAACGGTGGACCCCGTAGATATGACACAGTACTTGCATTAAAATTTAGTATGTATTTTTAGTAATTTTTTACAAGCAAAGATATCTGACAAGTTCCAAGTTCCATTATTATTGCTGGAATATCACACTGTTTGTGCGACGTTGTCCAGCTCAGTTGAAGAAGTGCCCTGGGGCGCATGACTAATAGTGTTTTCTGGAAGTAGTTCTCCAGGGAGAGAGGTAATGATGGGTAAAAAAGAGGACCTTAAGATATAACAGGTCTGGGAAGTGTAAGGATCTTCTTCTAATCTCATTTCGCGTAGCATTTCATCGTCCAAATTTGTTCGTAGCCCAATATTTACAATAAAGGAGAAAAATTCAGTATTCCTAAAGAAGTTAAATACTTAGGAGTAATAACCGACAACCGATTCATCTGGGATTTCTATGTTAATCAGCTGAAAGAAATAGCCTGATTATCACATGATTCCGGAGAACGTAGGTTTCATACTGCGATTTAAAACCAGCAATTCCACAAAGGATACATAGCATCGTAACAGAAAGAATATTCAGGTATACAGTATCAGCTTACGCAATTAAGACAGAAAAGAAAAGACTATACAAAGGCATTTTCTTCTCAATATATCAATAACGTATAAAAACTACTACTACCTCCGCATTGAAGATTTTAGCAGGAATAACACCTTTGCACATTAAAACGCAAGCTACTGGAGACTAAGACCTACAATTTAATGTCCTGACAAATGCCTTCGGTAACAATTTTAAAACAGCCAACTAAGAACTCAGGAACTTATATTATTTCGACTGTTACCCAGCTCAAAAAGAACTTCCACATTACGTCACAACCAATACTTTAATGCCTGTATCATCTCATCACTTCGCTTTTTCGGATGGTTCCAGAATAGAAGAAAGTACAGTTTGTGCATATGTGCTGTCCAGCGTCAAAAAAATTATTAAAACATGGAAGGGACGCCAGTGAACAAAAGCAGTATATTCGAAGAAGAGTTAACTGCTATATAGGAGATGCTAGAATATGCAAGAAGTAACATCACTAAATTGCACATCCTATCAAAATATCAATCAGCAGTACATTCTATAATAAATACACAAGACAACGGCCCAATAACGAAGAGAATTCAACAAACATTTGTAGGGTTCCTCACTTTTATTCTGTTAAATTAAGTGACGAGGAACTTAGTGACCTGCTGAGCGAATAAACGCCTAAGTCCAAGAACAGAAACGTCAACTCAAGAAGGGTTAATTACCCTATGTTTGCGCAAAAGAAGATTAACAGTCCGCCCCTTTCTTTGGGCGTACAAGAAAGCCTCCACTTGGGCTTAAAATGTAAGAAACAAGAACTAACTAATGACTAACTAAAGATATTCAGCCGAAGCTAGCACAGCTCTAATATTAAATTAGCCAACGAACTATCAAAAGGCACGTAATACGGCATAGCATAGTAACAGCTTAGACAGACGTAACCCAAAGGCAAACATGCGCTACTCAGGAATCCTCACTTTCTCTGTCGAAGTCAGTTGAACTTGACTTAAATACTATTCTCCTTATCATTTGCATTTAACACGATTCTAAAAACTCATTCTGGTATGGAGTTGTTAGTTGAAGCTAGGTAAGACAGAAAAGACAGATTAACTTATAATAACTGTCATAAAATTAAAATATACCTTACAAATTAAGAAGATGGAAACAATAGTATATTATTACATATTATTGTGTCTTGGATCAAAGAACACGAAGAAAATAGTGGAAACGAACAAGGCGCGAACAACTTGCAAAAGAAGTTGCTCAAGGCACAACAACAATAAACAGCGACATACTATATATACACCTTGGCCATGAAGATCATATCACTATCAAAACTCACTACAACTAGCAACGGTAGCATGGCAACAGGAAAGGGATGTTACACAAAAGGAAAAGACGACTTTTATTTGCAAATTTTGATACCAAAAGACTTATAACTATTCTACAAGTAAACTGAATTCTTGCAGTCTATGGGTTCATTTCCTGCCTACTTTTACTGCAGAAGCACTGCATCAACCGATACCTTAGGCGAATTAAGAAGACGGTATGTATTATCTATTCAAATGCCCAACAGCGAAATACACAGTCCAGTCACATTAATGTGACCACCACGTACTTTCCATGTCAGAGTTAAATAACCAATCACAGAAGGCAGGTGGCAGCACAGTGCAGTTGAGCGTATATAAAGGGTGTGTGAGGGCTTCGGAAAACATTTCAATCGTTGGCGTAATGCAGAAACGAAGCGATTTATCCGACTTCCAAAAGGGCATGATCATTGGCTTTCGGGCCAAGGGTGGAAGCATTTCCGAAACGGCTGAGTTTGTGAACTGTTCGCGTGCCGCCGTGGTAAAAGTGTACCGTGCATGGCAAAATGGGACTGTCCAAAATCAGCGACGTGGCAAATGTGGTGCACCACGGGCCATAGATGACAGAGGCGAACGACGGTTGCGGAGATGCGTTCGGGCAGATAGACGGGCTACCGTTGAGCAACTGACCACCAAAATGAACCAAGGGGCTACCAAAAGTGTCTCCCAAAGTACTATTCAGCGAACATTGCTGCGTCTGGGCCTCCGAAGCAGACGCCTGGTTCGTGCACCTATGCTGACTGCTGTTCATCGACGGCGAAGGCTAGAATTTGCACGCCAGTACAGCAGCTGGACGTCCACTGAGTGGCGACAGGTTGCGTTTTCGGATGAATCGCGTTTTATGCTCCATCGGACAGATGGACGTTGGCGTATAAGGCGTGAAACCTCTGAAAGGAACCACCCTGCAACCATTGCCGGAACGGTCCAAGCTGGAGGCGGGAGCATTATGGTCTGGGGAATGTTTTCCTGGCATTCTCTAGGTTCACTGATCATTGTGGAAGGCACAATGGATCAATACAAGTACGCATCTGTCCTTGCGGACCATGTTCACCCCTACATGCGCATTGTTTTTCCTCAGGATGATGGCATCTTCCAGCAGGACAATGCGAGGTGCCATACAGCTGCCAGTGTACGTGCGTGGTTCGAAGAGCACCAGGATGAGTTTACCGTCCTCCCCTGGCCAGCAAACTCACCTGACTTAAACCCAATCGAGCATCTGTGGGACCATCTCGATCGAGTTGTTGGCGCCATGGATCCTCAACCGCGTAATCTAGCGCAGCTGGCCACGGCATTAGAGTCGGTATGGCTCAACATCCCAGAGAACACCTTCAGGGACCTATGTGACTCTCTTCCTGCACGTCTCGCAGCAGTCCGCTCTGCGAAAGGTGGTTATTCTGGCTTTTGACAGATGGTCACATTAATGTGACTGGACTGTGTACATCCATATCGGTCATCCATCCAAATTACTCCTTCCCCGTAAAAAGAAAATAACACAGAAGAAACAGAGAAACATCATCAAAATAATGAACATGATAGCAAACGTATGAACTGTTTTTTATGCCATTCCTAATGAAAAAAAAAAGATACTATTACAACAAAGTTCCTCACCCCCTGTTTTATCCTTTTGCCTGAGGTTTTTTGCACACATAAAATGCCTTAACTAAGTGGTCTTAAATTGGCAGCCTGCGGGTCGCAAGGAATTTGTTCGGTCCACGAAGACATTTCAGTTTATATTTGTTGCAAACACAGTGTTGAAAGATTTCAAGATTTTAGTTTTTTGAAGTCCGAATTTCTTTTTTATTATCTCTAAAAACGAACGTAATTAAAGCCCTATCAAACCTGTAAATAGAGCTAATTAATTTACAGTATGATAACAATCTTATTAAAAGATTCGATCAACTTTTATTCATACTTGAGAAGAAATAAATACACTTATTTACGGATGTTTACACAAAGAATAATAGCTTTGTCTAGGAAAACATTTATAAGCTAACAGCACTTTTTACGGTTGAAAAGTAATAAAAAAATCAGACGATTGACCAATAAGCATCTATAATTCGAGATGAAGGTAGTTTATATTAATTTTTCTCCAAGGTTACAAACTTTATCAGAACGCCATCAAGTGTCAAGCTGTAGGAAGAAGTTTACACTTGTTCACATGCAAATATATAAATTTTTACTTATGTGTCAAAGGAATATTTTCATAAACTAGGCTGTATTTATTTATTTTCATGTCTTGCGCCGTTTGATAAACTTCGTAAAATAAAGATTTCATAATTTGTTCATTTTTAGTTTGATTTAATGTAAATTATTTAATGATTAATTAAAGATATTAGAATTATTTGAAATAAACATCAGTCTGAAACTTTAATATTTGGCTGTCAATATGTTTGAATTACAGAGTGAAATGAACAAAAATGTCTTGCAAGTACAGAACTTTTATATCTCCTACAGAAAAAAGTATAAATTTGAATAATTTCCTTTGCGTTATTATTAAGGGGCACATAAGTTTTGATAAATACTATGTAAGCCAAATTAAAAATTTATTTAAAAGGTTTTTTTTTATTTAGTTCATAAAATTTTTCATTTTATGTGGGGAAAAAGAATCCAGTCGTCAGGTAAATAAATGCCATGACTACACATATACTACGAATTCGTCTTCACAAAACTGCTCGAGCATTAATGCTGGAAAAGTCCAAAATTAAAAAATAAATGAAAAAAAAAGCAAAACTCCCAGAAATTTGACGTTGACGGGCAACATATATTGTCCCAACGGTAAAGCACTGCCATCGTTGCCTGTTCTCAATTATCAACAATAACCGTAACAAAATACCGAAATGCAGACTAAAAATGTATAAGAAAGGTACTCAGAGGTACCCTAAAACATCAGTTCAAGTGTTACACCAATATGAGGAGAACGAATACCAGCTTCAAACACTCCTTTCCTTTGAGAGCCTTCACACGCGGGTACGAATATCATGATTTACTTGATTCTGCAGTATATATACGAAAATTGGAACGATACAGAGAAGATTAGCACGGTCCCTGCGCAAGGATAACATGAAAAATCGTGAAGTCTACCACATCACAGCAACACTGGACCAATTTTCTCAAACCACTCTTTACTGATGATAACTCCATCCGAAGAGCTATTTCGGGAAGTGCTACAATTATATTCCACCCTTAAAGGCCACAGCAGTATCCATTACACCGAAGCTGAGAATGCAGAAATTTTAGAAGAGCATCTGGAATCATAGTTTTGCACTAATAGCATTCATGAGACAACAACCGAACACATAGTCTCTGAATATCATTCCAGTTATAGAGCAAACCCACTCGCTAACAACATAATTTCAATTTGACGGTAGGAGGTTATTGGCCATATCAAAAATCTGAAACCTAAGAAGAACTCTGGGATTGATCTGGTAACCAACAAGATGGAGATGTTGCCGTTTTAATGAATTTTATGCTCACGAATATTTTGAACATTATCTACGCTGGCAGTATTTTCCTGAGGGAAAAACGGCCCGCATTAATCCTATACTCAAGAAACAACTAGAGAGCCGGGATTAGTCTTCTTCCGAGGCTAAGTAAAGTTATAGAAGTGGCGATCCTTAAAAGAATGCAAATAATAATAATACTCTGATTCCACATCAGATAGATTTTAGAAAAACCTGTCGATGTCCTTCTAACTATACCGGGTGGTTGAACCCATCTCAGAAGGAATGTATCACAAAAAATTCACCTGGGGACTCGCTTTAGATTTAGCCAAAGTGTTCGACCTAGTTTGGATGGCTGCACTTATATACAAGTTTCACAGTCTGGGATTCCCAGATTACATTACACACATAATTAAATCTTACCTGGCACGTGAACACTTTGCTATTCATGTCTGTAGCACATACTATACTCACCGTGCTATATTAGCTGGTGTTCCACAGGAATTCTTACTGGTCTCCATTTTCTTCAATATTTACGTGAACGACATTCATCGCACACCCAACACTGCAATTTCAATGTACGCTGATGATGCAGTGATCCTTGCTTAGAATGCTTTTCTTAATTTAGTCATACAACACTTCCAAAGTCACATCATCAAATCAAATTACAGGTCTGGCTAAGGAAATGGAAAATATGGTAAATGTTGACAAAACTCTTGCAGTCTTATTTAGCAGGAAGATCATTATTCGGCATCTGCATTTCTATGAAGAAACTGTTCCCTGGGCTAAGCAAGTCCTTATCTGATGTGATCCTCACAAATTCTCTCACATTGTACCCACACATACATTCTATTATCCAGAAGTTTCGGGTACATAAAGCTAGACTCTACTCTCTAATTGCTCGAAAAAGCGTTCTGTCTATAGATAACAAACTACTTATTTATAATTCCTCTTGCTTCCCATGCTGTGTTACTCTTGTCCGGTCTGAGATACCATGTAAATCTTACAGGAAAAAGTTTCAAACAGCCCAGAATAGTGTTCTGAGGGAGATTACGGATGCACCGTGGTATAAATTATAATAACACTATTTATGAGGAGATTGGCATTGCCATGCTCAAAACCTTTTACTACCATCTTGCTAAAAGTTTTCATTGTCGTATGCGAAATAATAACAACGCTGGCTGCGAATTTACAATTACGATTATAATGATGTACAAAACATAAGACAGCCTATGGCTATTCTCAGTCCTTTAATTATTATGGAAGATCAATGTATTATTACTTACATTCTTTTTCTACTTATGTTGTATGTTTGTGCATTTTTATATGAAATTTGTATTCTACTTTTCCCCCATTGGTATGACATTTCGCACTTGCCCATCATTCCTCACTCTACCCACTGTTTTGAGGTAAGGTTCGCCCAGATAGCCGGGTGTTTTAAACACCGTTCCACAAGAGCAAAAACATCATTACTATGCCCGTTGGGTGGCAAAAGCATCCCACGTTGCTTATGCAACTGCTGAAACACAAACATTTTTTAATTGTTGAACTGGCAAGCAATGTTTAATTAAACTTGCAACAGTCTGAGGCATTTTCACTAAAACGTTTTATAGACCTGATTAGACTAAAGTTACCTCAAAATTTAATATTTATTTTCGATCCCGAGAAATGTAATAGCGAATCTCGGAGAGCGATAATACATTTATCCTGGTCAGAAAAGGTCCTGGATGTTTAAATAAACTTGCAACAGTCTGAGGCATTTTCACTAAAACGTTTTATAGACCTGATTAGACTCTGGAATATTTTCGATCTCGAGAAATGTATTAGCGAATTTCGGAGAGCGATAATACATTTATCCTAGTCCGAAAAGGTCCTGGATATTGATGAATTCTTGTCAAATTTCCATTATTCTGAATTAAATTACTTTTTACATAACACAGTACAGATAATCACGCCATAAATATGTTGATGGAATAAAAATATATCGTTACAAATAAGAACATGAGACATGAAATTTCAAACATGAAAATTTCACTATTCATTTTATATTTACACATGTTACACAGAATTAGAATATGTCAAGCTGCCTTAATGTCCGAAATCAGGCTTATTTCTTACTAAGCAGTTATGAAATTCAATCAGTTAAAAATTCATGAACCATAAACCTCTACAATAAATCCAGGTTTTTACAGGACCCAAGGCAACACCTGTGACGTCCTTTGCTAAACCGTTCAATCCCCAGGCGTAGCGTCTGCCGTATTTAAATGGGCGGGTATCCACGTTTTCTTATCAGGTACTGAGTGCATCGCTTTCCTTTCTAATGTATGCAGCTACCCACTGTGCTCCTGAAAGGTTAGGACCCTGACGTGAATTTAGCAATGTCTGACCTTCTGGGAGGTCGTGGGGAGTAAAAGATTCGGATTGCTCAATGAAACGGGTGTGAACCCGTCTTTTGATTTCAGTATGATTTAAGTTAAAGTGAATAAGCTTTTAGCGCCATGCAGTGAGCGGTGTTACGTTTAATGAATGCAAATCAGTGTGAGCCAATTATATCTGTGATTTACACTTGAGGCAATCTCTTTAGATGTTATAAATCGCTTAAGGATAATTCTTGATGAAACAAAATTGTTTCTTCGTTTAAAACAGTGCATAATTCCTCATTTATAAATAAATTTTACATAATACTTTTAATGAATGTGTCATTCAAAAATGCATGTAGAATAGGAGCATTGAAAATTTATCAGCAACACAACGATTTGAATGTGCTCAAGAGCTGTGTATTTAAGAATTCATTAAATAGATTTGTATAATTACTTGTTTCACCCTGTATTTACAATATTCCATTAATTAGAATGAGATTAAATTATGAAAGAAAGTGAAAAGTCACAATATTTTAAATAATAAAATAATATAGTCCAAGTAGTCTCATGACCAGACAAAAAGAGCTACGGCATTCAAAGGGTTTAATATACTTTTATCTTTTCTTAATTAATTATTAAAATATCTGCTTGCTATAATCTTTATTGATGTATATAACTGTTGAAAAATTTAATGCAATTATTTTCTAGTCAATGCTAAAACTAATGTGATTATTTTAGAGCTTGTGATAATTCACAACATTTTTAATTGATAATCAAATGCAAATAAACAGAAAACTATTGTCAAAGAGAGAACTTACAATTCATTTATTGAACTATAGATATTTCATCCAAAAGGAATAATATGGACAGTTAAACTTGTTACCAAAGCAGCAGCAAATTTCTGAAATTCAATTTAATGAAAAAATCTGATGTGTACACCACATGACTTCCGTACGGAATATTAAATTATACGCATTTTTTCTAGCATTTCATTTAAACTTATTGGTTTGAATTAAATCTACTTCGTCGATAGCGCATAAACCACAATAGAATAAATGCACTCTTTAAAATTCACGGTATTTGTTCTCCATAGCGACACTCTGGCGCTAGGTTCACTTAATAGCGTTACATCTCATTCATTTTATAACTCAGAAGGAACAAAAATTAACAAAAATTAATATAAATCATCTGCAGAATTATCTAATCGTTGCCACATGTTCTATTCAAATACTATAATAAATATGAAACGGTGTATACAGGAAATTAAACAAAGAAAAAAAGTAGTAGTTTTTCACAGACGATTCATTATTTCTCATTCAATTAATTTAGTTCTCTCTTCGCGACAAGGCAAAAATACATAACTCAAAATATCTATATTAAAAATTACGAACTAAATCTTAAACACTTATTTAATCGAATAAATTCCAGAATGCATCAAGCATGATTTAGTTTCGCTATAATAAAAAACGTTATCTTTGTTGTTGCGAAGCTTAGTTTCTCTAGATTGGCAACAAATCCAACTATCTGCTAAGTTTCAGAAGTAAAGAAATATGGCTGCTACGGTAAACTAAAATTAGGCTTAGCCGCACTTAAAAAACTTTTAAATTGTTGATAATTCTACAAATATCTCGTGCAGATTTACTAAAAGCATAAAAACCTTAATCGGAAAATAAAAACAACATTATTCAATCATTTTTAAAGCAAAAAATGTGAAATTTATCAATATATAAGAAACAAAAACTGAGCTCACTGAATTGAGTAACAAAGTGGTTATATATATATACATATGTTTACATATTCTGTCATTGCGTACAGACGTCACGCAAAAACATCGCTATATTGGATTCGATAGCGGTCAAAATGGATATTTTCGTTGAAATATGGTACCCGGAATTTTTCGTGAATACAATACTTTACGTCTTACAAGGATGTAAAAAAGTAGTAAAATGTATGCTTACGTAGTATATTTACCGTAGTAGGTTTTCTTTGTAATGTAGAGGGTAGTTTCTAAGATGATAATTATCTTTCATACTTTATCATTTTTAAGACGGGACAGATTCTTTTTATTCAGTAGAGATGTAGCATTTGAAGCCTTAAATTTCTGTGTCAAGTCCGAGTCTAAATTCAAAAACTCGAATCTTCCTATTTCCTTCGTCTTTCGGATATTTCTATTTACCTAAAATACCACTAAACTTCTTAATACAAAATTTGTAAAAATTATTTTTATTGGCGTACAATAGAAACAATCATTAAAGAAATAGCATATTCTACTAGTAAGTCATCACATTTTTAATTTTCGTGATAGAATTTAATGTTCACTATTTATCCGCGTTAAATCTTAAAATAATCCTCTAATTTCTGCATTTTTTTTTACTTATTTACTTTCTTAATACTTTCTTTTTACTTATTTTTTTTAGATTCTATAAAAATAGAAAAAACATCAAACTTTGTTTAAAACTTTTTGTAATATTATGTCGGGACAAGTCAACCAAAAAATCCAGGATTTTTATTTATTTACGACTCTGGATAAGTTTCATTTGTTTTTCTTAATAAATATAGGGGTATTTTTAAAAATAGTATTCTTAAATGGATTTAATTAAACGCAGATTTGAAATTTGATTTTATTTAAAAACTCTTAATGTTTCGTAAAAAGTTTTTAGCTGCATTATTATTTTTATAGGAAAAATTCGAGATTTAAAAGATCTGAGAGTTTCAAGAATCTTTCTGAATTCGGATTCGAATTTGAGAAGATTTAGGATTCGTTCCATTTCACTTTCGAGTCACAGAGTCTTTCCTAATTAGGATATTCCTCTATTACAGACATCTGTCAGGCAAATTATGTATATGTATATATATATATACACTCACTGCCATAAAAATTTGCGCACCAAGAAATAATTGTGCGATCGTAACGAAACTTGGCATGAAGGTACATGTCATGTAAATATGGAAATGACTAGGAATACAGCATGATTGCGCATGTCACTACATGGCGTTGAATTTCATTCACTTGGAGTATAAAAGGTAAGCAGAGCTTGTTTGAGTGTACTTAATCTTTTGCTAAGGAAGCGCTGAGGTAGAGATGCCGTTACGCCGGCATCGAAGCCAATATCAGCAGCTGTCAGAGTTCGAGAGGGGAAAAATCATCGGGATGATGGAAGCTGGGTGGTCAGCTCGGCGAGTAGCTCGTCAGGTAGGCCGTTCAAGTTTTATGTGAGGAGGTGTTGGAACCAGTGGACAGAAGAGACGTCATTTACACGCCGACCAGGCTCAGGACGCCCTCGACAGACCAGTCGTCGAGAAGACAGTCACATCATACGACACGCTGGCGTAGAGCCAACTGCCTCATCGGCCGCTATCGAGACACAGGCAGCATCTTCATTACGGGCCCCTGTGTCTTCGCGAACCATCGCAAGCGGCCTGGTTGAAGGACATCTGGTATCGAGGCGCCCGTTACGTGTGTTGCCAATGACACCCACCTACCGACGCCTCCGTTTGGAGCGGTGTCTCGCACGACAGGATTGCACTTTAACGGAATGGAACCAGGTAGTTTTCAGCGACGAATCTAGATTGAATTTGACCAGTGATGACAATCGTGTTCGCCTGTGGAGGCCGCGTGGTGAACGCCTCAATCCTGCCTTCGCTTTGCAGGGACACACCGTTCCCACAGTTGGCAGGATGGTATGGGGTGCCATTGCTTACGATACACGGTTACCCCTAATATTGATCCATGGCACAATGACAGGCCAGCGGTACGTCCATGACATCTTTCAGCCGCATGTGTTGCCACTCATGGAAGAACTCCCAGGAGCCTGTTTTCAAAAAGACAATGCTCGACCACACACATCACAAGACTGCCTCCGCCACATTAACACCCTTACCCGGCCTGATTTGTCACCTATCGAGCACATCTAGGGTCATTTGGAACGGTAAGTTGGACAGCCTGCGAGATTGACCGATCTAGAGGCGCGTTTACAGCAACTACAGATGTTTACAACAGATGTTTACAACAACGAGATGTCTCAGGACACAATACGGAGCTTGTATGCCTCAATGTCCACTCGTATTGCATCGTGCATTCGCGCTAGAGGTGGTCCAACAGGGTACTAAAATTTCAGTTCATATGTACTTTTTTCTGCAATAAATTATCCTTTTTTCTTTGATTTTCTAATCACTTACTTATATCAAAGTTGTACTTACATATGTAAAATTTCGTTTCATTCTGACAACTCTTTCTTGGTGCTCAAAGTTGTATGGCAATGAGTGTATATATGTAAAATATAAAATATCTAGTCTATCGTTCAAATAATAAATTAATAATAGTTTTTTAACAACTCCCGTCTTCATTCTAAAAATAACAAAGCAACAGTTTCTCCCTGGAATTCTGAAAGAGATCCGTCATCTAAACTTTGTTGCGCACTTACCGATGAAATCTGAACCCAACATCTTGACATTAACCTTTCATGTGATCTTAAATGTAATGCGGTATAAAAGGTAATTGCATCACAACTCCTTCTCTCTTCGCTCGTCTCTTCTGCTTCTTTTTGCTGCTAGCCATGCAGAGTTTATTTTCCTAATTTCGTCCATTGTTTAAGAAGATGTAAGCTGTGCAAAATTGTGAGGTGTGTAGCGCACTTACAGTGATAATGTACATTATCATGGAATAAAATTATGTTTCCAAACGAATTTTGCAAAATTTTTTGTTTATGCATCCAGCTTACTAACTACGCAGTTAAACCTCTCCAACTCCAATCCATTACAACTTTCACCAAGTCATCTTATTACATATATATGTATATATATATGCTTGTGCGCGTGTGTTGAAAACCAAGAGACAATTTATGAATCATAATTCCTTATACATATCTTTATATATACACGGTACTATTCTCTATTTAAAAAGAAATCCACAAAATGAGAGCCCTTTTTGGACCACGATGAAATCTAACAGTGAACAACTACAAATTAACATGAGCTATTTCTACTTTTGTCAGTAATTCACTAGAAGTATATTCGACTCGACATGCATTCATTCACGCAAACATTGAATATTATCCTGCCGAAATTTCCTGTAAAATATTCTTTCAATTCTCTAAGTCCATGCACGTTGCAAGATGGTTATTACCGGCTTCTTAAAGTTCTTTAAAGATGTTTAAGAGTTTATGCTCTTTCAAACGGCCATTTAAAATTGTAATGATAGGTATGACGAAAGTGTGCCGCTTCACAGTAACGTTAGATGAACAGCTTCGTCAGGCCTGCGGCACGAACAGATTCTTCAGTCTCTGATGTCAAATGAAAACTGGGATTTCTTGTTGAACATGATACTGCTCCAAACCAACATATTCCAAGTTTCTCTGCCCGGAAATATAAATCAATGGTTTTGAATGGCAAATAGTAAAGCTTTAGGTTTACATATGGCACTTTTCATTATCGTATTATTGCCCTGGGGAGTTGTTGTCGGAGGCTTGCCAATGTCTTCATGATGATTATGTATGGCCTTTTGAATTACTGGTAACAAAATCATCAGATTGTGTTCTCGCTCAGATCCTCGAGCAGGATGATTAGTCAGAATATACAGCCGGATTCATTGAAGGTGGTGATACGATTTTGATCGAATATGCTCAGCTGATTATACAGTGGGTGGATCTCTGCAAAATTCTCATTTCCTGATGCAAGTAACCCTGGCACGTATGCTGTGCGAAGTGAAACAAAGAGCGAGGTTTATGTGCTTTTTTACGATCAGTTTTTCCTATACGCTTTCGATCGGTTTTAAACATAGGCTGATTTTCTGCTGATTTTAAGTCATTTTTAGTACAAGGAAGTACTACTGTAATCACGAAAAATTCCGGGTACCATATTTGAAGGAAAATATCCATTCTGACCGCTATCGAATCCAATATAGCGATGTTTTTGCTTGACATGTGTGCGAAGGACAGAACAAAGGACTCTTTTTACCGAAACGAATTATAAAACTGATTTAAAATGGGTTCGGAAGAGATTTTTTCATGCCATCTATTACGTGTACGTATGTATCTCGCATAACTCAAAAACGAGTAGCTTCAGAATATTGAAATTTTGTATATACGACTGCCATAACATGTACTTGCGCACATCACGTTTTGGTTGCAATCGGCGGCAACAAAAAGTATATACATATATATATACTCACTCTGTTACTCGGCTCCGTGTGCTCCGTTTTTTTATATGTTGGTAAATTGTGCAATTTTTGTTTAAAAAATGATTGAATTATATTGTTCTTATCTTCGGGCTAAGCTTTTTAAGCCTTTAGTTAATCTGCATGCAATAGTTATGAAATTATCAGCAATTTAAAAGTTAAGTGTGGCTAAGCCTAATTTTTTTACCATGGCAGCCATATTTGTTTATATTTGAAACTTAGCAACATAATGAATTAATTCTTTCTGCACCTTCCCTGTTTTTTTGCCGAGTGGGACCAAACGAAACTTTCAGTTTTGTGCACCGAAAAGTCTGCTATCTTACCTTCTGGCCGAATGGCTTGTTTTTGCGTAGAAACTGTAATTTTAATTGTAAGAATTGTTTTTTAATTGTTTTAACTGTATTTGGTGTTTTATTTTTTTCTATATCTTTCCATTTTTAATGAAAATATTTTCAAAGTGCTTTTTATGTATTTTTGCCTTGCCGCGATGGGAGAACTGAATTAATTGAATAAGAGATATATCTCTAATGAAATTCCAGGAAATAAGTTCAAATGAAATATAGGAAAAAATGCGTACAATTTAATATTCTGTACAATGAAGTCATGTGATGTACACATCAGCTTTTTTTTAACATCATTTGCAGGGACATAAGCATTCAATGGAAACTTAACTATTGGGTCTGCGCAGAAACATATCTCTTACTACTACAAATGAAATGATTCGTAGATTTAAAAGGTCTACTATTCACATAACTGGTAAGGGACATTTCCAGCACCAATTGATTCTTACCTTGGCAAGCATGTGTAACATGAATGCTAGCCTGTTCCCGTAAGTCCTTCATGAAGGCATTCCTTCCCCATGGCAGATAACCCTCGTGTGCTTTGCCATAGTCAAATAATTTAATCTATCTTAAGCTTGCCTCTGTAACAGATTTATCCTCTTAAACTGATCGTTTACTCATAGCTTAGTAAACATTTTTTCCAAGTAATTTGAGAAGGGAAGGAAAAAGAAAAGATTTTTGAAGTATATATTTTAACATAAACATCTAAACTTTTTATGCCCTATTACCTGTGTCGATTTTTGTCGGTCAGGATATATTGTGTTGCAGGATTTCTGTAATTTCTGATTAACAAGGGCTTCCAGTTCATGAGACATAAATTCGGTGTTTTTATTATGTATGCAACTACGTAAAATGCGGTTCTCTTAAATATTTCTATTCAGCGTGGCTTAAGGTCTTTAACATAGTTTTCGAAACAAAACTTTACATTCATTAACTGACTTCATTGAGCGATTTAAAAGCAATATATTTCTTAAAAATATGCAATTTATTCATGAAATATGTGAGTTTAATGAGCTTATAAGAGTATTTTTTTAATTAGGATATCGCGAAAGAAGTGTTTTGAAGAGTTACAGCAATTTTGGAAAAAAAAAGGGCGAGGAAAGGGGTAAAAATAAGAGTGAAGCTACAGGGTGTTTCAAAACTTCAAATTTCGTGGGGAAGTAGGAAAGACGTCAAGAAATCGATTTCACATAGGAAAGTATGTCCGCAGACGGTCATCTACGTGAGCAAAATGGAGAAGTGAAGTTAATACAAGGAAATAGTACAGTTCAGTGGTAACGATGTGACATTTTTTCCAACAAAGTAAAGTAAAGGTTCACAGTAGGTGCTCAGAATTGCGACCATTTACACGACCACAGGATTCACAGCGCCGTTGAATTGACTGCCGAACATTTTCAAAAACGCCTGGCATATCACGGATAGTTCCTGCGACAGGCACTATTCTTGCAAGAAAGTCCATTTCACTGTCGACGGGAGTCTCGTACACATGTTCTTTCATGACCGCCACAAAAAAAATCCATAGGTGATAAATCAGGTGACGTGTTTGGCCAAGCCGTCGGTTCACCTCTGCCGATCCATCGAGCTTCGAATGTTCGGTTCAGGTAATCACGCACATCAGTTGTACTATGGGCTGGTTCCCCGTCATGTTGATACCACATATCTCGGCGGATATGTGCAGGAACAGCGCCTAGAAAATTTGGCAACACTGTCTCGAGAAAGCCTAGGTATTTCCGGCCTTCCGGTTGGGGCGGTAGCAAGTAAGCACCAATGATTCCAGTCCACACATTTATGGCAAAACGACGTTGCCATAAATGTGTGTTGTTGTCTGTCTCAACCAATGTTCAAGTTGCGCAGAGTGACCACCGGCCATGTGGGTTGTCGCAAGTTCACACGTATGAATTGTGTGTATTGAATACACCTTCACGAGTGAATGAAGCTTCATCTGTAAAAAGAACAGAAGCTGGAAAATTGGGGTCCGCGGCAACTTTCTGCATGAACCATTGTGCAAATTCCACACGCTTCGGATAATCGTTAGGATGCAGTAACTACACCCTTTGCAGATGGTAAGGATACACACGTTCCTCGTGCAGTATCCGCCACACTGTTGAGTGAGAGACCCCAAGCTGCTGAGCAATAGCTCGTGTGCTAGTATTCAGATTATCTTCGATGGACTGTAGGACTTGTTCTGCGACGCTGACAGTCCGCTTCATTCGTCTTCTCCTCGTATCCTGCATGTTGCTGCGCAGTGAACTACGTTCGCACAGATTACGATGCACATGTGCAAACAATTAACGCTGCGGTATTCTCCTGTTGGGGCATCGGTCTTCGTAAAGTTGTCTAGCTCGGCGGCCGCTTTCGCCACTGCCCCATATGCGAGATGCATATCCGCTAGCTCTTGATGCGCAAAACGATTCATCTTATCACTAGTAAGTCAGCTCGTACACTGATGACAGCGAGAGTAGTCGGGCGAGCTCTACTGTGTTGGGTACACATAGCGCTTTCGCGTACATTTGTGAGCACACTTTCCTATGTGAAATCAGTTCCCTGACGTCTTCCCTACTTCCCCACGAAATTTCAAAGATAAATTTTGAAACACCCTGTATATAATTTACAAATGCACAAAATAAAAGTTACATATATCACAAATGTCTATATGGATTAAAATATACTGTAACGTTTATTAACAAAATAAAATGCAAATCTATTACAAAAATATTTCAAAATTTACAAAGAATTCAATGAGCAAATATTTGCAATACTTCAAGCGGCGGCACTTGATTTGGGGATAAATGACATCTGTGTAAAATTAAATATAGTACAAACTGCAGTAATATAATATTTCAGTAAAAATTTTCTGTTTAGTACTCTGAGCTTCTGACATTGTAAGTAGCTCTTGAAACATCAACGCCATCAGTCAGACAGCACAATAATCAATCCAGTAAATAGAAGTACTGCAATAAAATACGATGAAACCGTGATTCTTAGTTATTTGTTGCCGCGATTAATATAATACTGCAAGCCTTAAACGAAATGAAGATGGAATTTCTACAAAAAAGTAGAAAGGAAAGTCAAGAAAACGGCTAATGTTTCGAAGTAAACTATATTTTTATTGCAACAATATTTCCACTGTTCTTAATGATTATTACATCTACACTGCATACTGTAAAAACTTCAGATTATGATGATTCATTATCTTTATTTTGTTTTACTACGAAACAATCTCGATAGTTAATTAATTACATTTAATTTAGTGTTATAAATTAACAAAAATATTATTACTAATCTTTTTTTCAATGCGTAAATCTACGTACTTGTAAACTAAAATTAATTTTTTGTCAAATTATCTTATTCTTTTTGATTTTTTTAATTAATAATATGTATGATGTCTGAAGTATTTTGCATGCTCTAAGATAATATTATTGTAGATACTAACCAATAAAAATTATTTTGCTTATATATTAACTAAATTTATGCTCCGAATTTATGTGAGTGTGCGTTATAACGGCGCATTCATCTGCGTATGGGTTATAATTTGGAAAACTTTTAAGGCAGTCGTCAGAGACTAGTAATTGAAAAGAACTAGGTAACTTGGGAATTCTCGAAATAAACTGAGAATTTGTGACAGAATGCTTGTTATTGACAAGACTCTCAAAGAAAGTGTATATTTTAACAGTTATTCATGTCTTGAAATGAAAACTAACCTCTAAGTGTACTAAAGAAGGTTCTATCCATAAAGAGAGTTAAGAACTGGTAAGAGAATAGTGAAATGTGTTAAAAGAGGCTTGATGTTTATATCTTGCAAAATGTTTGCAAGGAAAAACTGAAATGGTGTTCAGAGGAAGACAACAATAATGAAGACTATACGTTGCTTGAGAATATAGTCAAAACTCAGATGCTATGGGACTATGGAATCGACAGACAAACTGTTAGACAAGTTTTTTAACATGCACAAAACTTTCCGTATACTAAAACTATGCAATAAACAAATGAATTATAGCGTGTATTAAATTAATCAATGCGTGCATTAATAAGATAAACTAAAACAGAGAAAAGCGCTTCAGGCAATACATCAGCAGATAAGTCCGACGGAGAAATCACATTTAGCTTTTTCAAATTGGTCAGTAAGCAAAATCTGGAACCACAACAAAAAAGAACAGGAGAAAAGTAAATGTTCCAAACTTGCAGATAATTTTTCGAAAAAGTGACACGTATTATTTGATCTCAGATTTAAAAGGAACAGGTAATTCGCAAATTTACAATGATGAGACGAAAACTTAGATACTTTAAAATTTGTAAAGAAGAAAAACTTGGAAGGTGGTTAACGGTTCATAGAAGAGAAGAAATTTTGACAATATAAAATGGAATGTATTATTCATTCCCATTAGATAAGAACTTGTTATAATAAAAGGACTTTCAACAACACTTCGGAATACTAATTACTAATATTTTTAATGTTGATGGTTAAATTCAAAGCGTCTTTACCTAAAAAATGAGCTCTTGCAAAAATTTCCATAAATGCCATGATGGCCACGTACGTAGTCAAAACAGGAAAGCAATTCAGAATAAATAAGGTACTTTGTAAAATGATGTTCCATTCTCTTTCATCGACTAGACCAAAAGATAATACAGGCAAGTTCTGCTTCAAAAACTGTGCATTTATTTCGAATACGATGCATAACAAATCTCAAACTAGTCTTCAAAATGAAAATTGATAGACCAACGTTATTATTCATTTTACTACCTCTTGTAAAACAAACCATTTGGAAATATTTTTAAACATTCTTTTCATAATCACGGAAATTTATGGTCTTTAAAGCAGCCGGGTGATGAATATCAAACAAGAAAAATTTACATTTAGGCAGTCTTCCTAAGTGCCATTTAACGCTGCATCGAAAACATTATCCCTTACTGAATTTCCAAATCAACAAGTGGAACTCCTGTAACAATAAAAATAGCTTTGTAATTTAGTCTTCTGTAACCACTAGTAATATGAAGGGTATTCTCCTGAGTTTTTCTCTGATTTCTTTTGTTAAATTTTTTATGAACCTGTCACCAAACAGCATAAAGCTATAACAAATTAAAGATACAATACATTGCTTATGCATTAACTTCATAACTTATTCCAAAAGTATTTGTGACAATTCTATGAAGACCATTAGTAATGTTTCAATAATTACCAGTAGAAAGGAATTCAGTGTTTCGGCTTTCCTATGTTGAGTTTCCATCAAGTATGACACCAAAGTATTTAAACACTTTCAAGATTCCAAGATTAGATTACAAGAGCGAACCATCAGGTTTGAAGGAAAGCTTATGAGAAATTGCTAAGATAAAATTCAGATTGGAATGTTCTCTAAAACCAATATTGGACTAAAGCTTTCCTTCGAGTGAATCTTCTAATGCAACTTTTAAACAATTGAGGAAGAGACTTAAGATGTCTTTTATTATACCTAATGTTCCAAAGAACAATAAGCGGACACACAGCTTTGAGCGCACTCGTTCTCCAAAGAATAAACCTCACTTTCAGACCAAAGCAAAAATCAGCTGTCCTCTCCTTTAAGAAGCATTTACGTAAGTTATAGATATTATGCAATATACCAGCATCCTTTAGAAATTTTAAGATAGATGGCCACCAAGCATTGCCGAAAGCACCTGTGACAACTAGAAGAATGAAAACTGTTATTAATTTCTTTTGTTTCTCACCCTGCAAGGTATTATTCAGATGAAGATGTGTATTTTCAATACACCTCTGAGGAGTAAACTCAGATTGAGAATTTCTATAAAATTATTTTTATTTTGTCAACAAGGAGATCTTCAAGACAGCTTTAGAATATTTTCTCTGAGAGTTGAATTAGTGATGTTCCACTTCAGGAATGTATTTGCTACGTTGTTCGAAATGTTTCGCTTGAAAAAAAATCAAGTATTTTCGGGGCAAAAAATTAAAACTTTCAGTGATCTTTATTATAATTTTCATTTAAGATTCCTCGAGAGAATTTGCTTTATTAGATATTTTACTTCATTCAATATGCAAGGTTTTTTTTTTTTTTTGTAAGGATCTTAAGTTTAACTAACGTTTATTTTATTTTAAAACTTTACTATCATCTCTTATTTTCCACTTCAGGCCAGAATTAACGCGTGAATATGTTTATGCAAATTGTACTTGCTAACGCTCAAGTATTTAAGCTATGGCTTTTTGCCAAGGGTGGAGTAGAAGGAGAAAGAGAGAGCCCTCTTGCTACGAGTCTTCACGCAAGCTTGCCATCAGTTACTGTCCGCCTTTAAGGCCAGAGGTAATTCTCTTGAAAGTTAAAGACGTATTGTAGTTTTCCGCAGTTTGCACACTACAGACGTAGTAACTTAAAAAGCCAGCCTTAGTGCTACACATGTGTGTAAAATATTAAAAGTTAGTTCTAATTTAAATTTTAGTTAGTTAATAGTCTTATATTCTTTTACGTTCAGACCACAAGTGGTTGGTCTTTATATTCCGAAGTACGGGAACGTTTGTAAAATCGATAAGCAAATAAAGGGGAATTTTAACCCTTCTTATCTTTGTTGTATCTTCTACACACGCACGAACATAGCTTTTAGTAAGCTCCCTGTTCTTACTCAGGACTCCAGTTATGTTTGCAAAGTCAACTAGAAGAAACGGTAGTCCTGATAGTTTTGTTCTGTACTTTGGGTTATTAACCCCCCACCTTGCATTGATTTGGATGCTTAACCGCAGTTCAACGTACTTTTGCTTTCGTAAGATATTTTTCTTCCATTCTCTTTCTCCAATTTGTTGTAACAAGTTTCTCCAACTTGTGTAGTTTCTCCAATTTGTTGTAAGTACATAATGTTTAATATATATAGAATACAAATAAGTTAAAATCCTTGTGTTTAAAGTGTTCTGTAATGCTTTCGGTGAAAAACAGTTAATTAATAGTAGATTTCAGAAGAAATTAGTTTAGAGGGAATTTGTGAATTTGCAACTGCTCGTCATGCTGATGCTCGTATCCCAATCGAATAATTAAAGGTCAACAGATTTACCTTTATTTTATTTTCTAAGAATATCTCTAACTGTTGTTATTTACAGTATATCTATTTTATGTAAATTATAACATATAAATGATAATCTTTAGAAGCATTTGCAAACTGTTGCAATTATATTTCTGATACTATAAATTTCGTATTTCGGTAGTAAATAGTTGTTTGTATGTCTAGCAACGAAACTTTTAACCTTTCTGAAAGTAATAAATTCCATATATAGTTAATGCACTCCTTTGCTTCGAAAACATATCATGCCCTCTAAATAATGTGTGATTAAAAAGGAGGGGATACATTTTTATTATCTATGATATCTTAACAGAGCATTTATTGTTTATATTTTACAATAGAATTTTATAACGCAATTACGAAACTCTTCGCTAGTAACAAGCTACCTTTCAGTTGCGACTGAGTTTCCGAAATCACAACGTCATTTCCTAACTCACCACGGAAATTCGAGAGGACGACAATAATACTCTTTCGAGCATTCGATAGTTGATAATCTCGCTCTTGACCTTTGATCGAACAAAATAATGTCACCTCCACTCGTAATCACGTGAAATCTTAAAATCCCGGTTTCTTCTGCGCCATCATGTGCGAGGCAAAGAAGAAAAAATTAAGATTAGGACACACATTTTAGGCAAATGAGACATCAGAAGCGATGAGAGGTTTGAAAGCAATCCATTTAGTTTTCTTCGGGTTTAATAATGAGAAAACCAGGACAGAAGAAGCAGAGACCGATCTTCGAAAAAAAATATGATTATAGAATATAAATTGTGATATTATTTGAGGAAATTTTAAAGAATGGGGTGACTGAACTAAGTTCTTTTCTTTGAAACTTTATTTTCCAAACAGAAACTGAATAACAAGCTAGATTTATAATTACAAAAAATTTTTAGAATATTTTTATTCGACCATCGAAACAAATTTAAATAAATAGAATATTCTTCATTAAGCAGGTCTTGGATATCAGTTAGAGACCTAAGAACTGGCAGGACCTGATTTTTGCAAGAGTAAATGAGCCTATGACCTCATTTTCAAGGGGCCATTCAAATCCTCTTGTAGTGCGAGCTTTCATGCATATTTTTTAATTGTATGTTTTTAAAGATATAAAGCTAGAAGCAGGAATACAATGCTAAACTTCACATTTTACATTTTTATCCTTTTAAATATCTGACAAGCCTGTGTCTTGTACTTTCTTTGGTTAACTACGAGGCATGCTTTTTAAATAAGCAGCTTTCTGATATAAAATAAACATAGGATCAATTCTTTTAACAATTTTATTTTTAACTAAAAATCTGTAACTTAGTCTATGTTTGTAGAGACATTAGGTTATTTCGGAAGCAGGTGAGGAGACATGAAAAATGAGCACTTCGTCCTCGCCGGGACTCGAACCACGTACCTCTCGAATATGCGCCGAGCGTGCTGACCACTACACCACGAAGGCATGGCAAGAAATATATGGGAATAAATACCTTATATTCTTTCCCCTTTTATACTCCCTGAGTATATTCTGGGGATTAGGGGACCCAATCGCCAAATCCTGGTGGTGGAAAATCATTATCCATCACCTTTTTGGGTTCGGGCGCCACTGTAGAAACATTAGGATTTTTTGAAAGCAGAAAATGGGAAAAATGAGCAATGCCCTCGCTGGGACTCAAACCACGGACTTATCGAATATGCGCCAAGCGTGCTGACCACTACACCACGAAGGCATGCCAAGAAGGCGGGAGAAATACTTTATACTTTCAGCATAATTTCCACCAACATTTACGCACTTATCGTGTTATACAACCAGCTTCTAAATTTCATCTTCCCAAAAACTGATTTGGTAATTATTTTTGGTACCCAACTTGAGCACAGCTTGCGATAATTAAAGCGTTCTATCATAACTTCCTACGAAATACTTTTTGAAAATTGAGGAAATTTCATGGATAATGATGAAATTGTAAATCGTGATGATGAAAATATGAAGTGGGGATGGTTTGCGATGAATAAAATGTGCAGAAAGTTGATGGAAACGTTCAAGAAAACAGATGAAACGTTAAGGTTTTAGCATTATCTATGAAATTTGCTAATGTTCCAAAAACTGTTGTAATTGAAATTGGGACAAAACGCTTAAACTATCGGAAGTTATTTTAACGCTGCGTGTCAAAAGCGGTTTTCAAAACCAACGGCTTATTCTTGGAAAGATGGATTTCAAAAGCTGATTACACGATGTGATAAGATATATTAAGGTCTAGCTTTCATGTAATAATAAAACTGTTAAAAAGTTGTCTTTTGTGCTTATACAGCATCAAAACAATACGAACTTAAAAACAAACCTCTTATAGGATGCCTGAAAAGTCACGAAACATTTTATTCTATGTTCTTGAAGGGTCCTTTATTTGTATAAAGAACAATGATCAATTAATAGCATATTACCCATTAACTTTTTACTTTCTTTACTGAGCTTCGCAATTCCTCATTCACAAGAAAACCTAACTTTACCGGCGAAATTTGAACAAGACGCTGATTTATGGCGTCATCTGAATTTAATGTTATTGTTTTACTATAAGGTATTTGCCCCGCCTTCTTAGCATGCCTTCGTGGTGTAATGGTTAGCACACTCGGCGCGTATTCGAGAGGTCCAAGGTTCGAGCCTGGAGAAGGCACCGCTCATTTTTCATGACTCCTGCTTCAAAGAAAAGTCAAAAATCCTAATTTCTCTACAATACCACTAAAGAAATTTTGATGACAGCAAAAAAAAAAAAAAAAAAAAAAAAAAAAGAAAAGAAAGAAAGAAACTCTGAGGGCACAAGATGATGGGAGTGTGATTCGCGTGGCAATACTTTTTATCAAATTCCAATAAGTTTTGTCAGGTTATCTGTACAATTTCTGGAAGAATTCCTGCTTCATTGAAATTAATTCAATCATTTAATTCTAATGCGTTTTTGGAAAGCTAGGAGTGTATAAGGTCCTTTATACTTCCTTGTACGAAGTAAAGAAAATGCTTTAATTCGTAAAAGGAACTGCTATAATCGCGAAAAATTTCGGATATCATATTTCAAGGGAAATACCCATTCAGAGCTCTCCAGAATTCATTTGGATGATTTTTTTTTCGTGACATCTGTACATACGGACAGCATAAAGGATATTTCCTTTCCAAAACGGATTTGAAAATGAAATCAGAAGGGAATTTTGTTTTTGGTGATATCTGTCCGTGAGTACATATGTATATTTTTTGCATAACTCGAAAACGATTAGCCGTAGAACATTGAAATTTTGTATACGGGACTACTATAACATCTAGCTGCACCTGTTTGTAATTAACTAACCCAAACATATATATAACAATATCATTTTTTTTTAAATTTAAAAAAAATTATCCCTATATTATTTCTGCACCATGTGCTGCTGAAAAGTAATCAATTATAGATAAGAAATAAGGAATTTTGAACCTGTTCCACAAAGACACGAAAGAAATAAAATTCAAAACCACTAAAATCCAAAATTCCCAATAAATATGTAAAACATCAACCAATAAACACCAAACCAGAAGAATTATGGATATGAGAAATACAAAAATTACAAAAAAAGTATAGCGAGAAGAAAGAAATCAAAATCTAATTCAACATTATTAAGAGCAGGTACACTGGTGAGCAAAAATTAACGACGAAGTCGAAAAATTAGCATATCAGCTGAACGAAGAGGCAGAGCGGACAGAAAGACCAATCAGGAGATTAAGTAAGGTGATGTACGGTAGCACATGCGCAGATATGCAGGTAGACGTAATGGGGCGGTGTCTGTGTAGTATAAAGCATGTTGTCGGTGTAAGATCAGTATTTCTGGCAAAGAGATTGCACGCCGTATAGCAGTTAAAATCACACCGAGTTGCTGCCTCAGCGAGAAATGGCGAATAATCAATCTGTTAGACGACATCTGGATGCTTTTACCCGAGGTCGAATCATTGGGAAGTTGGAGGAAGGCCGCAGTGTGACAAGTGGGGCTGCAGAGTTCGGAATTGCTCACAGCATCGTTTCACGACTTTGGAGACAATTTCAAACTACAGGAACAGCTATCCGGGGGTTTAGTAGTGGTCGTCCACGAGGAACCACACCCGCAGATGACCGGTATATTGCCTTACAGGCCAGAAGAAACAGGCGGCAGACAGCGGGAGAAATCGCTAGACACACGACACAGGCGACTGGACGACCGATATCGCGTTTTACCGTGGCCAGAAGACTGCACGGTGGTGGTCTGTTTGCACGACGCCCTGTACGGTGTGTACCTCTAACGCCTGCCCATCGGAGAAGGCGTTCTCTGTGGTGCCGGGAACACCGGAATTGGAGAGACAATGAATGGGGACGAGTACTCTTTACAGATGAGAGCAGATTTAGTCTGAGTTGCGATTCTAGACACATACACATCTGGACAGAGCGGGGAACACGCAATAACCCCTTCAACATCATCAAAAGGGACTGTTTTGGAGGTCGCGGAGTTCTCGTTCGAGCAGACATAATGCTTGGTAGCCGGACCGACCTTCATATCTCCCAAGGAGGTTCGTCACCTGGGACTGCTATTGTAACGAGGTTCTTCTTCCTTACATGCGTCTTTTCACAAGGGCTATGGGTCCTCAGTTCCTCTTCATGGACGACAACGCTCCACCTCATCGCACAGTTACTGTCGAAGAGCTGTTGGAGAGTGAAGATATTGAACACATGGATTGGTCGGCAAGGTCTCTGGATCTAAATCCCGTCAAGCATGTACGGAACTTACTAGGGAGACCCGTGGCAGCACGTAACTTATCGCCAGTAACGATTCCGAAACTGCGATTGGTGCTACAAGAGGAACGAGCAGCAGTGTCTCAACAGCTCATTAACAACCACATATCCAGCATGCACAAATGATGTGAAACCTGCCTAGCAGTCAGGGGAAATCATATTCCCTATTAAAGACCGGATGTTTCTTGCTGGACACCCATCACAGGGATGTTTCGGCCTTCAGTCGCATTGCGCTCCATGCTACTTTTTCAATAAAGCTTCTTTTTATCCTTCTGATTTCTCTTTTAGTAAGTGTTGATTACATTACTCATGTCTTACGTATTGGGGATCATATGGTATTAAATGTGTTGATTTGAAAAGCTTTTGTACAAAGAAAATATATTGAAAAAACCGTCTCGTCCTTAATTTTTGCACACCAGTGTAGGTCAGATTCAATTGAACGCCTTTACCCAGAATTACAGCTGCGTTTCTGTTCATCCAAAATTAGCTGAGGAACTATTTTAAATTATTTAATTATAAGCGTTTACTCAAAATGCAAAAATTATACAATTATATATTTCCCTCAAAAGAGCTTCCGAAAAAAATTGTTGGATTCATTTTAAAGCAAATTTATGTTAAAGTATGGATCTCTGTCTGAAATACACAGTCCAGTCACATTAATGTGACCATCTGTCAAAAGCCAGAATAACCACCTTTCGCAGAGCGGACTGCTGCGAGACGTGCAGGAAGAGAGTCACATAGGTCCCTGAAGGTGTTCTCTGGGATGTTGAGCCATGCCGACTCTAATGCCGTGGCCAGCTGCGCTAGATTACGCGGTTGAGGATCCATGGCGCGAACAACTCGATCGAGATGGTCCCACAGATGCTCGATTGGGTTTAAGTCAGGTGAGTTTGCTGGCCAGGGGAGGACGGTAAACTCATCCTGGTGCTCTTCGAACCACGCACGTACACTGGCAGCTGTATGGCACCTCGCATTGTCCTGCTGGAAGATGCCATCATCCTGAGGAAAAACAATGCGCATGTAGGGGTGAACATGGTCCGCAAGGACAGATGCGTACTTGTATTGATCCATTGTGCCTTCCACAATGATCAGTGAACCTAGAGAATGCCAGGAAAACATTCCCCAGACCATAATGCTCCCGCCTCCAGCTTGGACCGTTCCGGCAATGGTTGCAGGGTGGTTCCTTTCAGAGGTTTCACGCCTTATACGCCAACGTCCATCTGTCCGATGGAGCATAAAACGCGATTCATCCGAAAACGCAACCTGTCGCCACTCAGTGGACGTCCAGCTGCTGTACTGGCGTGCAAATTCTAGCCTTCGCCGTCGATGAACAGCAGTCAGCATAGGTGCACGAACCAGGCGTCTGCTTCGGAGGCCCAGACGCAGCAATGTTCGCTGAATAGTACTTTGGGAGACACTTTTGGTAGCCCCTTGGTTCATTTTGGTGGTCAGTTGCTCAACGGTAGCCCGTCTATCTGCCCGAACGCATCTCCGCAACCGTCGTTCGCCTCTGTCATCTATGGCCCGTGGTGCACCACATTTGCCACGTCGCTGATTTTGGACAGTTCCATTTTGCCATGCACGGTACACTTTTACCACGGCGGCACGCGAACAGTTCACAAACTCAGCCGTTTCGGAAATGCTTCCACCCTTGGCCCGAAAGCCAATGATCATGCCCTTTTGGAAGTCGGATAAATCGCTTCGTTTCTGCATTACGCCAACGATTGAAATGTTTTCCGAAGCCCTCACACACCCTTTATATACGCTCAACTGCACTGTGCTGCCACCTGCCTTCTGTGATTGGTTATTTAACTCTGACATGGAAAGTACGTGGTGGTCACAGTAATGTGACTGGACTGTGTAATTTCATTTAATGGAAAGCAATTAGTAAGCCAAATGTTTTAGCAATATGTACGGATCTTGGCAAAAAACACTTTAAAATTGTTCCTTATCAACCGCAGTCGAATATTACAGAGCGAGTGAACACAAATATAGTTAGCATTATCCGCACTTCTGTAAGATGTTACAAGTTGGTAATCCGATCGTTGGGTCAGATAAAAGTGTCAGTGAATTTGCATTTGCGTTAAGAGTGGCTGAATAAGATACATCTGGGAAAACACCGGCTAATAATAAAAAAAGAAAAGACCGAGGTGCTAGGAGGCATCAAGAAGCAAAGCTACAGAAAACGGGGGCAGGGCAAGAAGAAAGAAGAGAATAAGAATTTACCTAAGGCTCAAAGAAAGGTTCAAAGATCCCTGAGATGTGGCGAACAACCGAATGCTAAACAACGATAACTGGAAAGTCAAGGAAAATAAAGTAGATGTAAAGGAGGCTAGTAACAATCTTGCAGCATTCTAGAAAATAACGAGTTAGTCAAACCGAAATCTAAGCGTTAATAAAGGAAAGAAAAGGCTTTCTCAAAAATGTGGTAAAGGAAAGAAAATGCCGAGGTTCTAGGAGTCATAAAGTAGCAAAGCTACAGGAAACGGGGGCGGGACAAGAAGAAAGAAGAGAATAAGGATTTAGTTAAGGCTCAAAGAAAGGTTCAAAGATCCCTGAGGTGTGGTGAACAACCGAATGCCAAACAACGATAGCTGGAAAGTCAAGGAAAATAAAGTAGATGTAAAGAAGGCTAGTAACAATCTTGCAGCATTCTAGAAAATAACGAGTTAGTCAAATCGAAATCTAAGAGTTGATAAAGGAAAGAAAAGGCCTTCTCAAAAATGTGGTAAAGGAAAGGAAAGGTCTTTTCAAAAATGTGGTAAAGGAAATGAAAGGCTTTCTCAAAAATGTGGTAAAGGAAAGAAAATGCCGAGGTTCTAGGACTCATAAAGTATCAAAGCTCAGGAAACGGGGGCGGGGCAAGAAGAAAGAAGAGAATAAGGATTTACCTAAGGCTCTAAGAAAGGTTCAAAGATCCCTGAGATGTGGCGAACAACCGAATGCTAAGCAACGATAACTGGAAAGTCATGGAAAATAAAGTAGATGTAAAGAAGGTAATATTGAAGATAACTACAACAAGGGAAGGGTGTAAAAGGTCCTTTTATTCAACACAATAATTTACAGACGTGCTTACGTGCTTTCACGATCATCGACTACTTGCGGTGAGGAACTCAAAAAGGTAATGTGGCAACTAAATTAAAAGGCAAATAGTAATGCAAGACTACACAAGACTCAGAAACCTATACCGGCAGGATAATAATTTAGGCTGCAAGAATGTTAAGCCGAGATTAAAAGTATAGGCTTATAATAGCGAAACCACGCTGTAACTAAACGTTTCGCTACTTCAGTTTAAACACACTCTCGTTCGACCTGATTTACAAACCGACGAGGAAACGCGAAGGGAGTAAGAGATGACAGAAAAGGCTTACAGATTAAAATAACTATTATTAATAATAATAGACTCCTAGGGGCTGTAGGTCTAAATTCAAGTATCAACTCCATTACAACCTTACAAGTGGAGTCTGAAAACTTCACGAACCAAATTACAGGACCAGCCAAAGTTTAGCCTGCCCCTCTCCGAGATTCCAAGTTCTTCTGACCCCAGGAATTCCGATGGAAGGCTTTCGCGTTCATCATAGAAAACATGCATGCACCAATGAAACTGGCCACCACTTTCGATGGTAGAAGTTCGGTAATGATCTTCTTGGAACAATTAAGAAACGAATTTTTTATTATACCCTGTTGTAGAGTTATACGTTCAGTTTACTAAATGTTCAGCTTACTAAAAAGGTTCTTAAACTTCTGCAAGTGTTTGTCATACTTTTCAGACATAGCAATAACTCGCTACTTGCCTGGTAAGGTAGTGGGACTTAAATATTAGCTCAATTACAAATCTACAAGCTCTGTGCTCTGCAATTCATAATCCCATTTTTTTTTCTGTTTCAAAGTGGATAGGAAATGAAGAAAACAAAGAGGAAAACTTTGATTTAATTCGAATTCCCATACAAAATTAACCGTCGTTCTTTTTTCTCCCCCTTTGGCCCTTATTTCTTTCAGTCTTCAGTTTATTTTATTATCTATATAAAGAAGAAAGCCTGTTTATTTGTCCTCTAATAACTTAGTCACTACTACAGCTATCGTCACCAATCTTTCTACAATTCTATCTGTATCCTGGAAAAGATCGATGTCTACTTTTTTTTAAAAAAAAAGTAGCTAAAATCGCAGATATTAATTAAAAACTCGAAAAAACGATCATTTTCGCCCTATTTTTTCTAGTGACAACAGTCTTGCAAGCTGGAGATGAAAGTCTACTTTATTTCGAAAGTTGTTGCCACTGTTCGCTTTCAAATCCTAGAGTTTGTTAATAAAAAGTTTCTAAATTTTACAATGAAATAAAAATAGTAATTCCAAATATTAAATACATTATTCCCGATTCCAAAAAATTCGTTGGAAGCCATTTCGACTATTCCCATCCTCGTACGACTTTAATCACCCGACATTAATAAAAAACTCTGAAAGCGTTAATTTTCGCATTCATTTTTACGAGTGAGAACAGTATTATTGCGCGTTGTAGGTAAAAAATGCTTATTTCGAAAAGTTTTGTTATTGCTCGCTTTCAAATCGTAGAGCTTGTTAATTAAAAATTTCTAAGTTTTACAAAATCTATGCATATAAAGAAGAATGTCTGTTCATGTGCTTGTTTGTTCGCGTTATTGATTTCTGATCAATTATTATAAATGTTTCACCACATTTAATCGACTAAAATTGAATATAGATGAAACATTGGATGGAACTTTAGCTTTTACGACGATTTGATTAGAAAGACGAAAATCATTAAAAATCTGCGGGCCATTGTTGCAGATATAAGTAGAGAATTAGCTTATTTTTCTATCGAAACTTTTTATATGGGTTCTACATCGCATCAGACTGAAAAATATATGACTATGAATTGTATTTTTTGCATCGTTATTACAGAAGGATTACAGCGGTATCGTTCTCTCTGTTGTTAGATGCATTACTCTCAATCCAACTTAACTAGCATCAGGTACTTCCGCTAGTATGAAATAATTATAAACTTATGGACTTAAGTGTTATGATCTTTAGCAGCCTCGATAGTTGTTTTGACGCCGAATCTGAAATCGTTCAATCCTACCACTGACACATGGAAACCTTTATCTTGAATGATCCTAATAATATAACTGATATGAAATTTCCAGCAGAAAATATATGTTTTAGTTCCGTGGTTATCTTAAGCATGCGATATCGTTTTATCCCGTATAGTGCATCTACGTCTTCCCGCCAACAGACGATTGCAATACTGATTGGTTCTGCTACTCCACAGAAAATACCTGGCCGTCGAAGAAAACAGTTTCGTGGAAACACCATGGCATATTCTCTTACTTTTCTTTAATTTCCGCTGAACTTCGCAAAACGATTGTGCTCCCATAGTCTTAACAGCTAACGAAAGAAAGGCGTTTCTTTAGCGAAAGCAAAGACGATTTTTTGGTTAACTGATTACGGTAAAGCAGATCAGGGTCGTCTGTCTTAACAGGTGATGCCTTCGTGGAGGATTTTCTAAGAACAATTGGGTCATGTTCATGTATAGCCTTGGCGAAAACTGCAAAACGTCCTTGCAAATAGTCCGTTCACCAGGAATCGAACCCAGAACCGACTACCAGTTTTCAACTGTTTTACTCTGCCCAACGTAATAATTTAAACTTGTATAGTTTTACTAATTTTCAGTTTGTTTCCATTTTACCGAAGTTGAAAAACTAAGCATAATAGAAGATTAAATTTTCATTTTACCTTCAGAAAACAGATTATTTTTGATAATATGTAAACATGCCCTGCTCATGTGTGTTAAAAGCATTTCTTTAAAATAGTTTTTTAATTTCGATAGTTTCACATCTGTTACCGAGTTACGATAAAAGGGAATTTCAGCAAAATCTAAAAGTAAAACTTTTGAATTAGTTCTTATTATCCTTCTTAAAAGAAGTGTAAAAATAAAAAAATCATTTAATCGATACCAAATGTCGTTATTCGACCAAATCAGTTAATCGATATCAGAACATTAATTCGATTTAGTTTAATTTTCGCTTTCAGATTCAAATTCAAGGACATGGAGAAATTGTATTTCGTAGCCTGTATAAATAAATACATTATAACTACAGGACGGCATTGATTGCACCACATGCATGTTTATGCCATTCTATCGGCACTGGAAATGGTAAAACGGTATAATACTTTACTTAAGGTGAGTTAACGAGTACTCATGTCATTGAAAACTAGTAGTTAAATCCGGATTCAAAATGTGACCAACGGAATGGCTGCATGGGTGTCTTCATAATTTTCACCATATGTAAAGTGGATACGAACCAGTATTCCTTCCGAATCCTTTACGACTGCAGACGTCCTACAACTTAGGTGGGTAGCCCTTGAATGATTTGTCATAATCAAACAAACCAAAACTATTCAAGGTAAATATTTTATAAACCCTGAGAAGACCTTTTGTATTTTCTAATACCTTTCAGATTTTTTTCGGCTCGTTAAAAAAACAAGCAGGCTCGGTGGCGCAGTGGCTCTTGCAGCAGCACCACAGCTCCAAGTTTCGATCCCCGGGTTGACTCATCCTTTCATCCCTTGAGAGGGTCAATAAAACGAGTAACAAATTCGCTCGGGGACTAAACACCGGGAGTCCTGTGACAAGCTAACCACTTGTCAGGATGTATGCTCATGCACCCTGCGCCCAAGATAAAGAAAGCAAATTTCAGGGCACTGTAGACCATGGCTCATTAAGGACTGTTACTCCATTGCGTTTTTTTTTTTTAATAAATTACAAAAAATAAAATCTGAAATTTTCTAGATTTTATATTACAGTGAAAGGGGCGTTTTTCTCACGGGGAATTCAAAACTGGATTTGAAAAGTGATACAGACATTCAGTCATTCGACGCAAAATGCCGTTACACATTGTAACGTCTTTGCGTTGCTACGCTTCTTACATAATACCAGTAAGAAAGGTGAAGAAACCTCCCGTATAAAGTACCCTTGCTTCAAGATGCACGCCATGTTAATGTTAATGGAACGCTTTGAAATCATTGACTTTGCTAATAAAAAATTATTTAAAGTGTTACAAAATATGAAATAGGTAATAAAACAAATTTCAAATTTGAGCTTCCAGATGCCCGTATTGAAGTGGAGGATTACGTTATTCAAAATTTGATGTTTTATGATACCGTTGTTTTTTCACACTGCAAGAAACATACATATATTCATGCAGATTCTTCATTATTTAATTTCTTTAAATATAATGCAGCCCCCTAGTATTTGATGGCAACAATTTGGAAATTTATTCAGACTTTTATAGTGAACCAACGCAAAATGCCAAAACGAAATTAATAGCCCTTCTGGGAAAAAGCCCTTTGGGCTAATAATTCCATTTGCAATATGTTACACGTCAGTCAAGAGCTTTATTTATTCAGTCAAATTCAGAGCGCATAACTGCAAATGCTTCACGAGCATTTGGATAAATTTTGGCAATTCTAAAACTTACTTTGTACTAATTTCGTGGAATATCATTAGTACTGTAAATCGCATAATCTTAAAGCTAGACGAATTTCTGAACTCTGATAAAAGACTCATTAGATTTCCTTACTGCATGAGTTTATAAATTTCGCAAATAATTTTAATTAATTTAACTCTATATCGAATCAGACTGCGGAATGTTCTCTATAATGAATGCAAAATATTCTCCATTATTCTTAAAATGAGGCTAATTTGTACGGACCGAAACAAAACAAACATTTTCACTACTCATTTCGTGACCGGATGGTGAGCCCTTGTGAGAAAGGTCAAGAGAACACGTGCAAGTTTTAAAGAGCTATCCGAATTTTAATTCATTTTCCATTAAGAGAACATATTCTTTTTTTTATGAAAAAGTAAATAGCTCTTCCAAATTTTCTCATTTAATTCGAAAAAATTATATAACGTTTTCATTTTTTTAACTAAAGGCTGTAATCGTATGCTTTTAATGTCGGCGTTTCGCAAGAAGCAGAGATACGCATCGCAGTTTGTTTTTGTTTATGTTTTTGTTTTTGTTTATGTTTGTAAATTAGTTTTTGAAAGTTAAGTTTTTTAAAATATTACTTACACCATATAGCTGCGGTCTTTTATTGTTCAGTGAGATGAAGGCAAGAACGATGAATGCGAGTAAAATATTAAGATAAGAAACTCATATACATTGTAAATACGTAGTTTTCATTACTAGCAATGTTAATTCGTTACAATAAAAAATTACTTTCTAACAAAAGGGTATGCAGATTCTCCATTATTTAATTTCTTTGACTATATGCAGGGCTCTAGTATTTGGTGACAACAATTTGAAAAGTGATTCAGACTTTTATAGTGAACCAATTATTAACTTTTCGGCTGAATTAACTTCGTGAATTTCTGAAAATCAAAATATTTTTGCGTCCGCGCTTTAAAATAAACTCTTTAATGTTTCGTAAAGCTTCGTAAATTTCGGTGAATTTCGGCACCACATGTTATTCCTTTTCACCATCTTAAGCAGCAGCTGCTCTGTAAGATCATCTAATTCAGTTTTATTGATACTTTCATTTAGTAGATACATAGAGCATATAAAACCCATTCAGCGAATGTTAAACAGTAACTTCGACCAAAGGGGAGACATTTTGATGGGTATCCGTGATAGTACAATCCTTAACATACTTATGAGTCACGAACGGTGATATTTCGTGAAGTTTTTCTGAAGAGTCACTCTTGATAATACACCGAGGAGGACTAGCTTGAAAATGGGGATTAGCATTGTTTCCTTTTCAAAACTTCAAAACTCAAGAAGCAGGATTGAATTTTCAATAGTTTGTAAAAAGTTTTGATAACAGTTTTAAGCGAAAACATAATTTGGACCTGGCAGATTTATACATCAAGGAGCCCAAAGAAGATATCTGATTGCGTCTTCAAAGCTAAGTGGTTCTATACGCTCACTGAAGTCAGCTGTCCCCAAAACATCCGATTGCTTATCCCCAAGCTAGTGGCATTAATGACCAATGATTATCAGATCGATACCACTGGAACTGTTAAGTGCCTCCCATTTTAAACTGAAGCATAGGTGAAACAGTGTGTAACCTTCACATGTTAGGCTTCTCTTGTCTAGTCTTACGGGTATTCACTGATGGCATCACTTGGGCAGTTTTCTCACCATGGAAACTACGGATTAAAGATTTGTAACAGCATCGCACAATCGGACCATCCTTCGAAGAGAAGACTGCATCGGAGATAAGAAGAGGGAGATAAAAAAGAATGAAATATGAATGGGACACCGGGCTCGTAAACCTCATGTTCACCAATAAGATGATTTTCTGAAGGAAAGCTATTTGGGAAATTTCAGTTATTTCAAGGCGAATTCCTGTCCACTAGCTACTTCGCGAACACCATTTTTAACCTAAAATATGGCCCGATATTAGATCTCTCATCTTTAGGAAACGGTAAGCTGCACTGAAAAGGAAGGAGAATCACTGAAGGGAACAGCATATTGTTTTATACTCTGTTATAAACTTGGATCTTTCTCGTAAAGTTTACTCGAATGTGTTTTGTGTATAAAATATCCTTTGTGCAGTGTATAAAAGTTCTGCATCAGATCAAATATTTTTATATGATCATACAGAAAGAGCATTCTTTACAGTGAAGATATGCATGAAAAAAGTAGTGGAAAAAGAAAATATTTTTTACATTAGAGTAAGTAAAAAGTAAATTTTTGTTTATATTCATCTGCTGATTTAAGTCTCGAACTTGTTCCGCATTTCATTAAACAACTCTTTTATCAAAAAAAATCTGATGCGAACACCACATGACTTCCTTGTACGGACTATTACATTATACTCATTTTGCATTTCATTTAAATTTATTGGATTGAATGAAATCTACTTCGTCGGTAGCGACACCACAGTACAATAAATGCATTCTTTAAAATTCACTATATTGGTTTACCATAGCAATTTTCTGGCGCTAAGTTCACTTAACAGCGTTACATCTAATTCATTTTATAGCTCAGAATGCACAAAAATTACGTTTATCATCTGAAGAATTATCTAATCGTTGCCACATGTTCTTTTCAAATGCTATAATAAATCTAAAACGATGTGTAAAATAAATTAAAGAAAGAAAAAAAAAGAAACAGTTTTTCCCAGACGATTCAGTATTTCTCATTCAAGTAATTCAGTTCTCACTACGCTACAAGAGAAAAATACATAACAGCTCGAAATATTTATATTTGCAACAAATCGACTATTCTTCTAAGTTTCAAATGTAAATCAATATGGCTATTTTCGTAACCATAATTAGGCTTAGCCGCACTTAAACAACTTTTAAATTGTAGATAATTCTACAAATATTGCATTCAGACTTACTAAAGGCATAAAAACCTTAACCGGAAGATAAGAATAACATAATTCAATCATTTTTAAAGCAAAAAATGTGCAATTTACCAACCTATAAGAATAAAAATTCTGAGTTCACTGAGCCGAGTAACAGATTGAGTACATATATATATATGTGTGTGTGTGTGTACTCAGTCTGTTACTGTATATATATATGTACTATGTACTCAATCTGTTAGGAGGGGTTTTTATATATATACAGATTGAGTACATATAAGATTGCAACCAAAAAGGGAAGCGCACATCTACAAGCTATAGTCCTATATACAAAATTTCAACAATCTGAGGCAACTCGTTTTTGAGTAATGCGAGATATATACGTAATCACGCACGTACAGAAGCCACGAAGAAGTCTCTTCAGAATCCATTTTAAATCAGTTTTATAATTTTTTGGGGGGGTAAAAGAGTTCTTTGTTCTGTCCTTAAGTACAGATGTCAAGCGAAAACATCGTTAAATTGCCTTCGATAGCGGTCAAAATGCATATTTTCGTACAAATATGATACCCGAAAGTTTTCGCGATTACAATACTTCCTTTTTACTTCGTACAAGGAAGTAAAAAGTAAAGAAAGAAAAATAAAACAATCATTCCATATATGAAATACTGAAATAAATACTTATTATTTTTAAAAGTAAACTTTTTCGAATAGTTTTATGAAGCACAAATACTTTACCTTCTGAAGTACATAAACCTTAATATTATATTAGTTAGACTGCAACGTGCGCAAAAAAAAAGTACTTTGAAACTCGACTTACTTGTTCAACACCTATGTCGGACAATTTGTCGTCTCCTGTTGAAAACATTTATTTTTTTGCTCTTGAGGCATAAATAGGAACAGTAAGATTATTTACTTCTTATTCTTGTAAAATAAATCTGACACATTAGATTTAAAGCAAAGAAATGTTGTTGCCGTTGTGACTAATCTCGCTTCTCTGTCATCAGAACAAGCCCACGAAATCCGTATTGTCACAGAGGCAAGATTACACCTGTCGTTGGCGAAAGCCTTGGGCAACCTACAGGTGAAGTACGACTTTGCTCAGCTCCGTCCTCAAATTTTGAAGGAGGGGGGATGAGTTTGCGGATCTCCCACCATTTTTTCCTACTACCAGCCTTTCGATAGGACTTTCAGCTCCTCGCATATTTTGTGTGCCCCCATGCTACACAGACACTATACATTTACAAACATCATGCTTTGTCCGGGATTTGAACCTGAACCCTTCGGTACAGCACTTTGAGTCACTAATCACTCTCCGGTTGGGGGGCAAAAAGCAAAGATGTTATATAATTATTATAAAACAGCCTAACTCGATTATACAAACCACCCTGAGTATCCTGGAGCAAATTAGAATGAATTAGAAAGAAGTTTCTATTTATTCGAAAGGATAGGATAATTACAAACATTTTTATACTTCAATAAAGTGAAAATTTCACTCCTCGTGTTAAGAAGGTTCAAAGAGAATTTAGAAAATCTTCTAAAGTATTAATAATTCTAACTAATATATCTTCACAACAGCATGCAGATCTTCGTTGACCAGCGAACGGATTGCTCATTTTATTGTTCACAGATATAATCATGACAGAACTTCCAAACATTTAATAGAGGTCAGGTTTTAAAAAATGCTTTTGAAATTTTTAATTAATAAGAGAAAGAATCTGATTTAAAGATTAGTTAAATAAAAACTTGTAGAGTCATTAGGATGTTTTTGGAAGCAGAAGAATGAGAAAAATGAGCTGCGCCTTGGCCGGGAATCGAACCACGGACCTCTCGGTTACGCATCGACCGTGCTGACCATTACACCACGGAGGCATGCGAAGAAGGCAGAAGAAATACCTTATATACTCCCCCTTTTAAAGGGCGACTGGGGATTAGGGGCTCCAATCTCCAAATTGTGGTAGTGGAGAATCATCATCTATCACCTTTTTAGTTCGGGCGCCACTTGTAGAGCCAACAGAATTTTTTTGGAAGCAGAAGAATGAGAGAAATGAGCTACGCCTTCGCCCGGAATCGAACCACGGACCTTTCGGCTACGCGTCGAGCGTGCTGACTACTAAACCACGAACGCATGCGAAGATGGCGGAAGAAATACCTTATTTAAAGGACTGCTACAAATTCTTGAAATCTTGTAAAAATCTTTCCCTGGAAACAATCGTAGTATCGAATTATAATTTGAAAGAAAAATAATAATGAAACTGAGCAACGTGAATATCAGGTTCGTTGATGACTCTTGAAATGATCACTCCAGATAAGCAGGAATAAATCAACAGCTTACCATACAAATTCACGAAACGCAGCATAATAATTAGCTATGAATAGCACATGGAGCATGCAGTTAATAAGTAATACTTAGTGAGCGAGCATTATCCCCAATGTTTAAAGTCACTTATCGAGTACACTCCAAATCACATTTCAGTTAACTCTCAAATCGCTAAATCTCACAACTGAATACCAACTAACTCGTCCTATACTGGACTGAACCGTATGCTAAATGGAGTAACGAGATATAAACTACCTTTACTCCGTATTCAAAGTATGTTTTAGGGATGTAACGCAAAATCTCATTTAAGTTCAAATTGTTCGGCTAGTGGTAATTTTAAGATACTTTTAATACTTGTTGTCATGCTAGTTTCAGCGAGGAAGAGCTCAAAATGTTCTCTGATCAATCAGAAATATGAGTTGTCAGGACTGAGTGTTCGGTGCATATTCTTGGCAAATATCTTCCTGAACTCCTTAAATCCTGATCTTGAACAGGGAGCTGAATGCAGCTATGTTCTGTGGTAGACTATTGTGATTAAGTGGTAGAAGAACTGCACTTGAAAGGGATTTAAAATCCTCTTTTATTAAATCACTATCATGTACAACCACTTCCCAACTCGGGAGGGGAGGGATACAGAAAGTAAAGACCACACTTGGGTCTAAAATGAACAATCAGATAAATTTAAACTAAAGCTAAATATAAAGTAGTTGTTGCTCGCAGAGCTATAACCCGAGGTTGGTCTTTAAACTAAATGGTGCGTAGCAAGATTTACTAATACTGACGCACTTGGAATTACTTCTATAAGCAATCACGTAAAGCGCTATGGCTTAGAATTTAAATGCTAGCTGGTCAGGAGAACGTCAAATAGCGTGACCGTGGTCTGAGACTAAAAGCCTCTCACCCTGAGAGGTTTCTACCTCTGGTTTAAATACTCCTTGGCTCCACTTCAAATTAGCATGAAGCTGAAAACGCGCGCTTCTTCTAACGGGGAGTTGAAAATGAGAGCAGATAGAAAAGTGTAAATTAAAATAAAACTTTGTTAGTTTAACTAAAACCTTACAGAGTGATTGTCAGGTTATGACTAGGCCAAATTATGGATGAAGAACAGAACTGAAAAGAATTCTCCCGTAAGATAAAATCATGAAACTAGAATAAACTAATTTGAATAAATTTCAACTTTTTATGATTTTATAGGCCAAGTCTGTTTGTAGAGACATTAGATATTTTTTTGAACGCAAGAGAGATGAAAAATATGCAATGCCCTATCTGGGACTCGAACTACGTATCTTTCGAATATGCACCGAGCGTGCTGACCACTACACCACGAAGGCATGCTAAGAAGGCGGGAGAAATACCCGCCTTCTTAGATTAGGCGGGAGAAATACCCGCCTAATCTCTACCTTATAATATTTGAAAATATTATAAGGTAGAGAGGCACCTCTAAGGAGGTGAGTAGTGTAAGGTCTGAGGTTGCAGTCTGTATCAATAAGTTCGTATTCAAAATTATCAAAGTAGAGTACGACATCGTTATCTATAGCTTTGTTGAAGAACGTTTTTTTAAGTCTGTGGACGGAGTCTATTATGGGACCAACTTTTACCTCTCTATGAATAATTTCGCTCTTAACGAACCAGGGGGATCCAGCGATTTTCCTGAGAAAGATGTTTTGAAAAGTCTGTAACTTAAATCCATTTTTGTGTCGGCACTCTAGACAGGAGAAGCATCGGTGAGAATTGGAGGGATGACTGTAATGTAAATGCGCTTTTTATATGTGAGGTCCAACACAGAAAAGTTGTCAACAGATGCTTGAATTTGGAAGCCATCTTAATGGCTTTGGCGACAGAATTGGTAATGTAAGCGTTCCAATTGAGAATGCCACTGAAGCGGACTCCCAGATAGTTTGCTATAGCAAAAATTGCTTCGTTAAGGAGACTGAGGTATTGTTTGATGTGTCTGCTCATATTTCTGCATATGAGTAACATTTTTTATTTCGACGCATTTGGTCCTCCAGTTTGAGCACCAACCCTCTTTGTTACGTACTCTGTTCTGGAGCTTACCGATAGCATGGTCAGGGTGTAACGATTTCGAGAGGATGGCCAATGTATGTATACACGCATAAACGGTGAGGCAGTTTACACTCTTTTCAAAAGTGAGAAAGTTCATAACATAAAGGAGATGCAGGATCGGGCCAAGAATATACCTCTGCGGCACGCCGGCTTGAATTTTGGTGTTGTCAGAGTACAAACCGCCTCGTCTCTCACTTAAAATATGGTTGTTTGGAAAAAATTAGAGGCCATGTGGCGCGATAGCTAGTGCCTCGCGCAGCAGCACCACAGGTCCGGGGTTCGATCTCGGGCTGAGCAATGTTGACTCAGCCTTTTATCCATTGAGTGGGTCGATAAAATGAGTACCAAGTTCGCTTGGGGACTAAACTACAGGGGTCCTGCATCAAGCTGATGACTTGTCCAGGGCTTATGCTCATGCACCTCGGGGGCCTACGGTCAAGAAAGCAGATATTAGGTTGCAGTCCATGGCTTTCTAAAGACTGTTATGCCACTGAATTTAGTTTAGAAAAGTGTTAACCGAATGTCCATATTAATAAGTTTAGATATAAGGCCCTTTCGATAGCTTTCGCCACATCTAGTATAAGGAAAGCTGTGACGTGATGGCTGTAGTTCATAGTGCTGCGGAATTCAGCGATACGGATTGAGCGGCATTGTAGTAGAGAGTCCTTTAATAAATCCGAATCGCTGATTGGGCGGGGCAGCGAGAATTGATTCTAGTACTCCTCTGAGCTCTCAGAGCTACATTTACATAGTATAACAAGAGCACGGGTTTTTGGAAGCTTCAGAAAAAATCGGTCGCCAAGGCCCGTGAGGATCCTGTTTGCTCACATATTGTGTTCTACTAGAGCACTTCACAATTTAAATGCGACTGCACCTAGCACTGAAAATTCTGCATGTGGCCACAAATGCAAAATAAACCCTAAAAGCAACAAATAAATAAATAAATTCATAAATAAATAAAATAATACTATAAAATAATATTAGTACAAATAAATAAAACAATAACAATACTGTAAATAACTAAAATAATTTATAGGAAAAAATATAAAAAAAATAATGTAATAAAATAATTTAACATATTTACAGAAATTTGCAACAATATGTAAACCAGGAATACATATTACGTATAAAAGGAGATTATTATGGAAATGCGTTTAAGCACTCACTGAACGTTGATACAAAACCTCCTAGAACAAAAATTTTAAATGACGATGAAACAAATCATTTTTCAAGACGAAAAGAAAATGGGAAAGATTATTATGTAAAGGATACAGTTCATAAAATACTAAAGCAGTTTATGATAGCGAAGCTGTTGTCTTTTAGTTATAGAAATCATCAAGGTTAAAATCTTAAGTCTAAATTTCATCCATCAAAGTCTGAAGTTCTTTCTGTCAAATATTGAAACTTTTGAGTATGCTGAAAAGCACGTTTAAAGGTCTCCTGCAATTCATGGATATGCAGCATCTTCATAATAATCTTTTCCAATTACCTCACTTCGTTTAGGTGAAAGTTCAACTTGAAAGAAAATACAAATTTAGAAACACCTTTGAAGGTTAGGAAAAATTATTAGTTCAACGCTATTAAAAGATTTACGGTATTCCAACTAGTAAAATAATATGTTTTTTATAAAGGAAGCACCAGTTCTGTGGTATTAAATTCATAATTTAAATTGTATATAACTACGCGGGAGTTTTATGAAAATTATAATGTACTAGTGGAGAGCGACAAAATTCTTTATTGTTCGAAGTTGCCTTGCGGTTTTTTGGTACTGATAAAGACCGAATTTTACGTTACCTGCCCTGTTATTCAAATATTTGAGATATCCGAAATGCGTTGAGAAAATCTTCATTCTACTGCATTAATAAAGCGCTCCGAAAGATTCACTATGGCTTAAAGAAAGAAAATTAATCAATACTTTAATAACATATAAATTAGGATACAGCCATATTAATACAACAGTTGATAACTCACTTGCAAGAGGTGCAATGCCAGCCGAAAAACCAAAATGTCTGCAACAAAGTAAAAGATCTGATGCGGAAAAAATAAAGCCAAATTACAAGAGTTATGCAAAAGAAAATACTAGTCTGTAGTTTATCATTCGAGGAGAAGAAATGGAGATCAACCATCAAGCATTAGGAACTGGCATTTTTTATGTATGGTATATAGAGATAAGCCAAAATTCTAGCCAGTAAAAAATGGTGGAATATTAAAAAGGAAACTAGGATTGTTCGTTCAAAACTCAAGAAAACAATATGTGAATAACAATGCCGAAATTGAAAAAGAGCAAACAAGTGTTGCAATTGTTTAAAGCACGTAAGAATTGATCCATGTACAATAGAATCCATAAAATAAATATATTTAAGTTAAAGAATAATGCATAGAAATAGAAATATATATCGAAAACAAAACTGAAGCAAAAATAAGGAGGGTGAAAATTACGCTTTCTAAAGTCGTCATCATGGTGAATTAATAATGTAGAAAGAGCAGTAATGAGTCATATTACAGCTAGAAACAGAGTAAAGATGTAAATTATTTATTATTGTTATAAAAGAATGGAATAAAAACTTCTGTTTGGTTATATAAAATCTTAAAATGAAATATGCCCAGTTATTACTGAAAGTAACAGAGAAGAAATTCATTCACGGTGCTTTCGAGTCATGAAAAACGCAAGTTGAATTTCGTCAATCGGTCCAGTAGAACGGGAGATATAGAACTATCTCATACTTTTTTTAAAAAACTTTTCGCGGTATACATGTTATCAGATTCTGTTAATGGGATTTATTTTAATCTTGTAGAAAAAATTAACATCAAGAAGTCGAAGAGAAAGAATAGCTGTTCATGGTACAAGGAAAGATAAGAAAGAATCCCTCCCTTGAAGCAACTAGTCCTCGAACACATTACAGTATTCGACTTAACCGACAAGTATTAAATAAACGATTTTGTACAAAGAATGATCAAGCATTTTTACAGTGCTAGCCAATGACTTAATTACGGAGGTTATAGCAATGAGTAAATTATCACGGGCATCGTTGATGATGGTGCTAAAAAAAATTTAAAGTCACCCATAAAAGAGTTAACACTATGTTAAAATTTGTGAATATAAAATATACGTCACGCTTCTTAGATTAAACAAACAGAACAATTTCATCGTGATATAAAATTTAAACTGCAAGTTATTTTATTTTAAAATTACGAATCCTATTTTATCCTAAGTAGCTTTTGCGTAAATATAACTGTACTTTATTTTTAATGTTCTTATTTTAAACTTTCTACATTATATGTGATAGGAAAATAAATAATACACCCTCAATTTCCAAAAGAGAATGAAAATGATTTTGTAATTTGTTGTTATTCAAATTTTATTTACCTTGAAAATTATAACAGCTAAATTGAATAAATATTCCTAAATCACACTAATTTAAGACAGGCTTCTTCATTTGTACTGTGGTTACATTACTGGTATTTCACACAAATGTCAGTACTGGTATTTCACACAAACGTCCGAGTCACATATGCAGTTAATAAATACGAGCATCAGAAAGAAAGTGCAAATAATTATAAAATTTCATATTAATTCTAAGTGCGTTATAATTCCTTTGTTTTTTACTTAAATAAATGGTATTTTGTCCATGCACGAAAGCAAAATACCGTTATTAGAGATCAGTACAGATAAACACAGTCCTTTAATGGCATTAGAGAATTTATTTCTTTTAAGATTGTTTGAAACAATATCTGTTATGATACTTAGCTATGGCTTAATTTCTAACTATTATAACAATATCATATTAATTCTGCTTTCAATATCATCAGGTTGCAATAATAACATTAGTTAATTAAAACTGGTTCCAGGCAGCCATAATTCGAGGTATTCAACGGGTATCTCTTAACTATGAGTGCATTATAGAAAGAAAATCGTTAGGATAAAAAATAAAATACAGAAGTACAGTGGTTATCAGCGATAATTTTCAGGAGTCATTAAGTTCCATGGGATACAAAGAGTTACTTAAATCTATTTGTTAGTTTTATCAGAACTGAAATTAATGTACTATTTACACAATTTTGGTGCCGCCGTTTGCAACCAAAATGTGAGGTGCACATCTACGTCTTATAGCAGTCCTATATACAAAATTTTAACATTCTGAGGATACTCGTTTTTGAGGTATGTGCGATACATACGTATATATAGACACCATGAAAAGAACTCTCTTCTGAACGCATTTTAAATCAGTTTTATAATTCTTTTGTTGAAAAAGAGTCCTTTATTCTGGCGTTACGTACAGATGTCACTCAAAAACGTCGGATGGTCCAAATGGATATTTACTTTGAAATAGGATATCCGAATGTTTTTTGCGATTACAAGAACCGAAGAAGGACCAACAAAAAGGACCGTGCAAAGGACGGAAAATATTCGAATTAGAATGAAGTATTTAGGGAAGCAAAACCACGCAATTTGAAAATTCCAGATTATAATTTAAATTATTAAAACATATTTTAATATTTAAAATTTCAGCTATTTTAAAATGTAAAACGTTATGTAAGAAAAGAAGCAGATATTACGATTTTCATTTTAAATTAAAATTAATATGGGTTAATGCCAAACTACGGAAATAAATTCTTATTGCTAAATAAAATTAAACCTCAGCTAAAAATATTTCAGTTTTAAACGCTCTGTTTGTTTCTGAATTTCTTTTTGAATGTAAAATACTATAAATAGAAACATATAAATAAGCTAAAATGTAGTTATATTTAAAAACTGGAATATATGCATTTATATGTTATGCAATCTGCATATTATATCATTAACGTATAGGTAAGGAGTCCAGGTAAAACGAGTTTTAAATAATTAATTTACGCTACGCAACGTACTTTTGTAATAATGAACTGAAATAAAGTGCTTTTTTTAACAGAATGTGTCATCGAATGGGAGCAGCATTTATCGCGGGCACAAATTTGTGGCCGTTAAAGCAATAAACATATTGATTACGTTTATTAAGGTGTTTTAAAAAGTTTTTTAAAATGTTAATTATTTTGAAATAATATATTCAGCAAGTCTACAAGCATTTAAAACAATAACAAGCGAAATATAGCAATTTTAAATTTATAAATTTAAATGTTTATTAAAAAATAAAATTAAGACTTTAATTAAAATACATTTTTCGTTATAATTTTTTATTGTTAGTCCAAAAGGGGTAATTTGCCCAGAAGGACTATTGATTTCGTTTCGTCATTTTGCGTTCGTTCACCAGAAATGTCGGTTCACTTTTGAAATTGTTGCCATTAAATATTAGAGCCGTGTATTATATTTGAATAAATTAAATAATGAAGAATCTGCATTAAAGTATGCATGTTTCTCGTATTGTGATGAAACAACGGTACCTAGAGCCATCCAGTTTTGAATAACGTACTTTTCCACCCGAATATGGGCATCTGGAAGCACAAATTTGGAATTTGTTTTATCATCTATTTCATATTTTGTAACACTTTACCAAAATTTTGATTAACAAACTCAACGATTTCAAAGCGAGCAATGGGAACACTGTACGAAAAAAACATTATCTCCAGCGCGCGAGACTGTGCATCAGAAATTCTAAAGCTTTTTTTACCTCTTTTTAAATATTTTGTGGTATTGCTCTTGAAATGAATTTTATGGTTTAAGTGCGAAGAACATGATGTTGAATAAATAAAGGTAACCCGCAAAGCGTTATAAAAGCGCCCCTTTGGACGTAATGTAAAATCTGAAAGCTTTCATATTTTTTATTTTTATTTATTTTCCCCCTTGATTTGAAATTAAAAAAACGCATAACTGTTTAAAAGGATAAAAAAATTTTTCCTTTCGAATACAGGTTTGTTGCAAATGCATATTGCAGTTCAAAAGTAATACTGATAAATGCTATTCTATACCCAACAGGCAATACTTCAGATAAGCAGAATCGCATCGGATGCGAAGGCATAAAAGTGCAATGCAGCGAAAAAGACGCAATAGGTGGTAAGGAGTTCGGCTAAAACACTCTCACGTGCAAAAACACGCTTTCTTTTCTTTATTTGTCACCTGTGGCGTGAAAAGTATATCTCCTAATTGGCGACAAAACGCGCTATCTAGGAAACCAGCGCCAAGGAAACCTGACATTAAATCATCTTCGGCGGAAGATAATCTTTGAAGGTAAAGGTGGACTTAGTTGCGTTGCTTCAGTAGTTCTGAGTTCGTGAGAAAGATCCACAATGTCCTCTGGAGTGTGGTTTGTGGTGAGCGTACCAACTGCATCTTTTGAGAGAAGGCTTAAAAATCCTGAGGATTTTAAAGAAAAAAAGGAGAATATTGGTATGTAGAAACTCTCTATTATATATTGAGAATAAAAAAAGGGCACATTTTTATTTATAAGATTTTTAGGTCCGATTATCTTTTTCTAAGTTTCTATAGGCCAAAGTAATTATTATTTATTAATGGATGTACAGAATTATCATGCTATACTCTATAACCTCAACTCTAAGAATTATACATTTTTGTTCATGCAGATTTTCAAATTATTATAAATTAAAATTTTTTTGGAGGAACATGAAAAAAATTAAATAATGTACTCAGTTTTTTTATGGAAAATTCGTTTAATGAATTCATATTATTTTTTATATAGTATGGAATAATTTTCCAAAAAAAGGGAGGTTATTTAAGGTTTTTGAGGATAGTTAAAGTGATTTTTTTCGTCTGCAATATTATCAAATAAATAAGATTTTTAGAATTAAATAATTTTTACGGTAAATTGTCGCTTTTAATTAAAATGAAATATCTCTGTATTATTTGAATTTTTTTCCGAGGGTGGTGTAAATAATCTAATTTCTCAGTGCACAATGTATATTTACCTATGTGTCTATCTGTCTATATATAAAAAAGAAATGTAAAATAAGTATTAAATTATAAATAATTATTAATTATTAAGTATTGAATAATTAAAAGTAAGTTAAAAAAAACGTTGAAAATTGCTTTTACATATCCCAATAATACATCTTCTATTTCCCTATTTAAGTTATTTATTCTTAAGACACGCAAAGTTTTATTTTGTAACATCTAAAAACGCTCTTAAAGAATGTTTTTTTATTCACTCTATTATTACTTATTACTTTATTACGCTGGCACTTTTTTTTCATATATCCTTAAAATTTACTTATCTTTGCGATACGTAACTAAAGAAAACTATTTAATTAAAATTAACCGAAATCTTTTAACTGAAAATTTAACTAAAATCATAAAAGAGGCCTTTAACTAAATTATTAGTCAGTTTTTTTCACCATATTTAAAATGCGAATAAGTAAAAGATTAGATTAATAATACGTAAGTTGATTACCTTTTTACATTAATGATTTTTTTTAGAAAGAATGTTTTTCTCAGACAATGAAATTACTTTTCCATAAAACAGTAATTTAGCAATCAAAGTTAAACACGTTAAAAGCAAAATGAATATAAAAGAAATATTGAAATTAAAAAATGTCAGAAGTGAATTAGCAAGTTTAGGTTTTACTCCCAGAGAACAGAACAGCAATATAAAGTAAAATAATTTTCTTTGAAAAATCAGAAAAAAAAATTAAAAATACGTTTAAAAAAGTTATTCCACTCATTTCTTAATGACAGAGTAAACATTGGAATTCTAAAATATACCATCCAAACTTCTCGCATATTATTTTAAAAATGTAAACTAAATTCTTATACTATCCAATGTCCGGATGACTTTCCAAACATATAAGCTGCTAAGTATGTATAAATAACACAAAATAGGTAATACAGTATAACAGACTGAAGTAAGAGTAGCCTAGGCTTAAAAATAAATGCAGCGTAAATAAAAATTAGATTTAAAAAATTTAGGAAATGAATGTCTAAGATAATAAATTCAGTACAAATGTTAAGAGCAGTTTTGTTTTCATCTCCAGAGAACACTTTTTATTAATTATTATTTTTTGCTTATTATTTTGAAAACTTATGCGGCTAAAATTAATATTAATATTAATAAAAAGAAATAAAATAAGTTTGTATAAAACGTGTGGAAGATTCTAAATAGTATGATATGGTTGCTATATGCGTTCCTTGGCTTTTTCTTTGTGTTTTTGAATAACAAATGACACGATTATTTTGCTCGTATAACGAAAACTGCAGTATTAATACATTAATATATATGACTATCACCGGATAATATTTTTTACTTTTGTCAACAAATTCTTTAATAAACCCATAAAATAAATGAACTGTGGATATCTGAACAAAATTGCTATTGTCATTATATAATAAAAAGTTAAATAACAGAGGCTTAAAATAATGTAAAAAATACAGAAAAGATAAAACGTTGGTCCAAATTTAATTTTCTCTCACTAATTATTGAAAAAGAAGCTGTTGTACGCATTGCAAAATTGAAAATTATCGCGAAAATTATCGTAGGTAACGTAAATCAATTATCGCGAAGCATAAAAAAGTAAATGAAATAAAAAATAAAAGTTTCTCCAAGAATCTAATTCAGAATTGTTTACTAATTTCTAATCTGTTTACTTCAAAACAAAATCGGATCTGTTCTCACATTTTACGCTCGTACTTTCCAACGCTATACGGTTTGATATTTGAATCTAGCGCGAAATTAGCTCATAGTTTTTCCTCTGTTCCGTCACGGGTTACATTTAAAAGGACACCATTATTCTACCCATTCTTCCCTCTAAACATGCACAAAACAAACTACTCTTAAAAACAGTTCGTTATAAAGATATAAACTATTGTAATATATACATTTTTTTAATTTAATTACTCCTGAGCATCGTAAAATAAATTACAAAGTATATATTGCAACGTACATCGCTATAATAATACCCATGCGGAAAAATATATATATTTTATCAATGAATGCTTTAAATATCAAAGTGAATAAGAGAAAATGACGGATTAAATTTTAATATAAGCAAAATCTTTGACTGGTCTCATACTTATATTTCAATTTTTAATTACTGTTAAACAATAAGATGTTTTGCGCTTTACAATTAATGTCCATCAGTAACTAAAATTACACTTCTTTTGGTACTATTTTTATGACGTTTTGCTGCTTACATAATGAGGAGATTTTTACTATATAAATACTATCCATAGGGCCCTCAAATGATTACTATGTTTCTTGTCATTGAATTAGTTAGTAAAAATGGGCTAATGATATTTGAATCAATATCGGTATTGTCAATATGGACTATAAAATGAAATGGTACACCTAAGTAAATAAAATTACAGAAGAAAAAAAAATTACCCGGCTCTTATTTAATTTTTTAAAGTATTAAAAAGTAATATGCTTAATGCAGTCAAAATTAAATCGCCAAAAATAATACAAATCAATTTATTAGCCCAAAGGGGCAATTTGCCCAGATGGGTTATTAATTTCGTTTTGGCATTTTGTGTCGATTCGCTATAAAAGGCGAATCACTTTTCAAATTGTTGCCACCAAATATTAGAGCCTTGTATTATATTTAAAGAAATAAATAATGAAGAATCTGCATAAATGTATGTATGTTTCTCGCATTGTGGTAAAACAACGGTACCCAGAGCCATCAAATTTTGAATAACGTACGTCTTCAAGCGAACATGGGCATCTGGAAGCCGTAATTTAGAATTTGGGATTTGTTTTATTATCTATTTCATATTTTGTAAAGCATTTATGTCTTTTTGATTAAGAAACTCAGCGATTTCAAAGCGAGCAACGGTAACACTGTAAGGAAAAAAAGAACATTTTTATCTTCAGCGCGTGAGACTGTGTATCGGAAATTCTAAAGATTTGCTCTTTTAAATATTTGTGATATTGCTGTTGAATTGAATTTTATGGTTTAGGTGAGAAGAACATGATATTTAATAAATAAAGGTAACACTCAGAATGTTAAAAAAAAGCCTCTTTGGGTGTAACATAAAATCTGAAAACATTCAAATGTTCTTTATTTACAATTAAAATGGGATATCGCAGTTAAAAAGACCTGATGCAAGTTTTTAAACCATTGTTTTATCTTAGGATCTTATATAGAGAGCAAGGCGAAGTTCAGCATAGTATATTTGATTAAACATTGCAACTAATAATCTCTCTCAAAACTTAAAAAATAATTATTTTCTTAAAATATGTTTTAGAAGGTAACAAAGTAAAGATTAAAAAATAAAGCAATGTATTTGCAGCGTTAAGTTCCTAAGCAAAATGGAAATATTCTAACACCAGAAATCAAATTTACTTTAGTATAAAACAGAAATATTTTCAAATGAATCTATTAATATTTTTTCGCTACACATAAGAAACATTATGGAGTAATATTTCAGTGCTAAAATATTTCTCAAATTAAATACAAAATTATATAACCCAATAAAATCTAACTTAAATTTATTACCATTACTAACTACTTCCAGAAGCAATTTTAAACTAAGGAATTAACGATGCACCTAATAATTCAAGAAACAGTTTTCATAAATTAAAAATACAGAACACAAAATTTTATATTTGAATTGAACTGTTCAAAATAGCAAACATATATGGTACAGAAGAATTCGCTATCATGTTATTTCATCGTAAATTGACGTCATGAGAAGATCCGTTTATTTATTTAAAAGGGAAAAGGCTTAGTTATTGAAGAATTAGTTGTGCGTTTATTTTCTTTTATCTCTTGCGCACGAAGATCGCAACAAATTCTTCTCTCAAACGGAAATATGTTATTTATTTTGTGATTACATAAAATCCGCTTATTGAAAACAATTTACACTTCAGAATGTCCTTTCTACTTTCTTGTACGAAGTAAAGGTAGTACTGTAGACGCCAAACATTTAGGGTATCATATTTCAACAGTTCTCCAATCCATTTGAACGATTTTTTGGGGAGAAATCTGTAAATAAAGGACTCTTTTTCCCAAACTAGATTAAAAAAATGGATTTAAAATGGATTCAGAAGAGATTTTTTTCGTGATGTTTGTACCTATGTACGTATCTCGCATAACGCAAAAACGGTTAGTCTCAGAGCATTGAAATTTTGCTTGTGGATTGCTATAACATGTAGTTGTGCAACTCTCTTTTTCGTTGCAATTGGCCCCTCAAACGTATATATATTGCTATTCTGTCACTCGGATCGGTGAGCTCAGTTTTTTATGCATATATGGTAAACTGTGAATTTTTTGCTTTGAATGGGATTGAATTATGTTGTAATTCTGTTCCGTTAAGATTATTATGCCTTTAGTTAATCTGCATGCAATAGTTGTAGAATTATCAACAATTTAAACGTTTAAGTAGGTACGCCTAATGAGTTCGCCATTTGTTTATGTTTGAAACTCTTAGCAGAACAGAGAATTGTGTCAGTTGGTGCACCAACTTTATTATCTTTTTGCCTAGTGAAACCAAAAGTGAACTTTCAATTTTCTGCACTGATTATTTTGTCTTCCTGGCACTGGCCGAATTTCTTGTTTAGTTGTAAAGATTTTTTTAACTGTTGATGACTGTATTTGGAGTTTTAGTTTTTTCTGTATTTTAAAATTTTTAATGAAGATTGATTTTTTATGTATTTTTGCCTTTTCGCTGAGCAAGATCTGAATTGATTGAATTAGAAATACACTCACGTTTGTGAAAATTGCAACACCAAGAAGGAATCGTCATAATTGAATGCAATTTAATACACAGTTGAGTGGTAGTGGTACAAATAAATGATTAAATGTTCAAATCAAACAAACAAGAACAAGAGATCAGAATCAGTATTTTGTGTGGCCACCACGCGCCGCAATAAGTGCTGCTACACGGCGTGGCATGGAGTCAAACAAAGTTTGAATGTCTGACTGAGGAAGAGCATTCCATATCGTTTGTACGCGTACCCAAAGTTCGTCTGCAGACGCAACAGGACGAGGATCACGAGCAAGACGCCGACCAATGACATCCCACACATGTTCAATTGGCGACATATCCGGGGAACACGCAGGCCAAGGAAGAAGCTGTACCTGCTGCGCTGCAAAGAAGGATTTAACAATCCGAGCAGTATGAGGGCGGGCATTGTCCTGTTGAAATACAGCGCCTGGCAAGCTTTGAAGGAAGGGAACAGCTTCGGGCTGTAGAACTTCACGGATATACCGGTTGCTGTTCAGATTGCCCACAATTCGTAGCAATTGAGATCGTCTATGATATGCTATGGCGCCCCAGACCATAACTCCGGGTGTTCGTCCACTGTGGCGTTCGATAATGCACTCCGGAAGGTGGCGTTCACCGGCATAGCGTCTGACACGAATGCGGCCATCATGGTACCACAAATTAAAGCGGGATTCGTCAGAAAACACGACATGCTGCCAATCAGCACGCCAGTCTCTATGCTGATTGGCCCATTGTAGCCGCAGGCGGCGATGGTCGTGCGTTAGGGGGATCCTGTATAAAGGAGTCCGTGCGCGCAGTCCACACTGCAGCAGACGTCTACGAATTGATGAAGCACACAATGAAACACCTGTAGCTATTGACCACAGTGCTGCCAATTGTCTAGAGGAAGCTGTACGGTCCGTCCGCGCCATGCGGACCAGGTGTCTATCATCGCGAGCTGACGTCACATTTCGGGGTCCACTCCCGGATTTCCGAGTTGTCCGACACTCGTCCGTCCACTGCTTCCAAACGCGCATCACTGTGCTGCTGTTACGCTGCACACGAGAGGCTACTGCACGATACGACAATCCAGCTTCACGAAGGCCGATGATTCTCCCTCGTTCAAACTCTGTAAGTTGTTCAAATCTCGCTCTCTTTCGTCGACGAGGCATAAGTACAGATTGAGTTAACGTTTACCACTAGCAGATAACCACCGATAACCATACACGCCTCGCTACAGCCGTCTATTTATTCGGATCCATCAGCCGTTCAGAGGGCGCTGCTCAGCATACGCATGCGCTACGGATTTGCAATTCTAATCATTTGCATATCATGCGCTACTTTGCATTTCCTGAAAATTTCAGCTCACTCACGTAAGTCCTTCATGGTGTTGCAATTTTCACAAACGTGAGTGTATATATCTAATGAAATTCGAGGAAATAAGTTTAAATGAAGAGCAGCAATGAATGTGTGTAATTTAATAGTCCGTACAAGGAAATCATGTGGTTTACCCACCAGATTTTTTTAATTTTAACGAAACACGAATGAGTAATGTATTTGTTTTATGCAAATAAACAATAATGTCGTTCCTTTGTTTTAGTATAGGGGAAAGAAAAAAATTATAGGTTTAATTTTATACTTTATGTGAATTAAATTAATTAAATTGTCTCATTTTGATCGAAACAAAAATATGTTATACATTTAGAAAGATGATTGCCAGTGGAAAATGTCTGATTTATGATGGAAATACAATACTTCATTTTTTACTTCCTTGTACAAAGTAAAGGAAGTATTGTATTCACGAAAAATTCCTGGTACCATATTTTAACGAATATATCCATTCTGACCGCTATCGAATGCAATTTAACGATGTTTTTGCGTGACATCTGTACGTAAGGACAGAATAAAGGACTCTGCATCCCCAAACCAATTATAAAACGGATTTTTAAGTAGATTCAGAAGAGATTTTTTTCGTGCAGTCTCTACGTACGCACTTATGTATCTCGCATAACTCAAAAATGAGTAGTATCAGAACGCTGAAATTTTGTATATAGGACTGCTATAACATGTAATTGTGCACCTCCCTTTCTGGTTGCAATGGACCGCACAAAAGTATATATATATACACTCTGTAACCGGCTCAGTGAGCTCAGTTTTTTTAGTCTTATGTGTTGGTAAATTGTACATTTTTTGCTTTAAAAAATAATTGAATTGTGTTGTTCTTATTTTCTGGTTAAGATTTTTATGCCTTTAATTAATCTGCATACAATATTTATAGAATTAGCAACAAAAGTTGCTTAAGTGCGGCTAAGACTAATTTTTCTTACCAAAGCAGCCACATTAATTTACATTTGAAATAGCAGGATAGTGAAAGTCTTTCTGAACCTTCAGTGTCTTTTTCCCGAACGGGACCAAAATGAAACTTTTAGTTTTGTGCACCAAAATATCCGCCTTCTTGTCTGCTGGCCAAATTACTTGTTTTTGCATTAAAATTCTAATTTGAATTGTAAAAATTGTTTTTTTAATTGTTTTAACAGTACTTGGTATTTTACGTTTTTTACATCTTTCAATTGTTAAAGAAAATATTTTGAGTTTTTATGCTTTTTGCCTTGCCGCGAGGTGAGAACTGAATTAATTGATTGAGAAATATATCTCTAAGGAAATTCGAGGAAATAAGTGTTACGTTCTAGTAGCAAATATTGTCTCCAGTCTGTCTCGGACAGAGAAGAATTTTTTGCGAGTAGCTCATGCGCATTAGGTAAGCGGCGCTGAATCGTCTGTGAAAAACTGTTTCTTATTTTATTTATTTAATTTCTTTTATATATCATTTTAGATTTATTATAGTATTTGAATGGAGCATGTGGCAACGATTAGATAATATTTTTTTGCATTCTGAGTTATAAAATAAATCAGATGTAACGCTGCTAGGTGAACCTAGCGCCAGAGTATCGCAATGGTAAATAAATATAGTGAATTTTAAAAAGCGCTTTTATTCTATTGTGGTTTATACGCTATCGGCGAAGTGGGTTTCATTCAATTCAATAAGTTTAAATTAAATGCAGGAAAAATGCATATAATTTAACATTCTGTACAAAGAAGTCATCTGGTGTACACATCAGCTTTTTTTATCTTTACAATCTATACTAAAAAAGGGATAAATAGAAAATAACGTTCCGTTAGTCTCATTAGAGTAGGTATACATTTGGCTTTAGAAAAGAGATTACACAATTATTTAATTTTTTATGATATCCTGATTGGTTTCAGCCCCAATAGTCCATCGTCCGCAATACTATATAATCCGCAATAGCTATTGTAATTACATAGAGTGCAGGAGCTAAAGGGAATTCTCAATCGGTATCAATATGTAGTTTTTAATCCTCTTTTACATTTAAGAATTATATTTGATTGCCTTACATAAGCCTTTGAATAGACTTTCTTTGTGTGTTCTAAAACGGAATTTTATTATTAAATTTGTATTACGAGAGAACTAATAATTTTCTTTGGATGCTTTGAAACTTTTTTAACATTACAGAGTTCTTTAGGAGTTCTTCCAAATTTTTGGACCATAAGGTTACATTATTCCTCCATTTATCACTGAGACGAATTGGAACTCTATTCTCTGCCAAGCTATTGTAACCATTTCGTGAACCATATATTCTTTAATTTCCAAGAGATCTATAAAAGAATCCATGGCGTTGTCTTTCAGTATGATATAAGATCTTATTAGCCCAAAGGGATGTAGCCCATACGGCTGTCAGTCTCAAAACGGCATTTTGTGGCATTTCACTATAAATGGCGAATCAGTTTTTAAATTGTTGCCACGAAATATTATCGCCCAGTACCATATTTAAAGAAATTAAATAATGAAGAATTTGCATGAATGTATGTATGTTTCTCGCTTCATGAAAAAAATACGGTACCTAGAGCTATCAAAGTTTGAATAACGTAGTCCTCCAACCGATCATGATAACTTAAAAAGCCCGAATTTTGAATTTGTTTTATTGTTTCATATTTTGTGAAATTTTAACGAATTTTTTTATTAAAAACTCAACGATTTCAAAGCGCGCAGTGGCAACACTATACGAAAAAAAAAGCATTTTTATCTCCAGTGCGCTAGAGTGTCTATCGAAAATTCTAACAATATGCTCTTTTTAAATATTTTATTGTGTATTTCAAATTTTGCAAAACTGTAACGTATTTTTAACTAACGAACTTAACGATTTCAAAGAGAGCAATGGCAACACCTTACGGAAAAAAATATTCCAAATGCTCTTGAAACAATTATGTGTAGGCAAGTGAAAAAAAAACCCGTTTAGCCGTAATATAGAATCTCAAAGCTTTCAGGTTTTTTAAATTAATTATTTTTTATTTTTATTTTTCAAAACAGAGCTGTATTGCTTCAAAAATGGGGAATTCAAAAGCAATAAGCACACTTTTGATTAATTTAAATCCTTTAATTTTTTTGACAATATAAGAAATCGATGCAATTTGAAACATGTTGAATTTAGAATATATTCAAGCTATAATTTCTATGAACAAAAGTAGCATTGTTCTAATTAAAAGTACTGTTTCTAATATCACGTTCTACACATATCTAGCAAAATCATAATTTTGCTTTAAAATGTTAATAATATTTTAATGTATTTACTGCAAATGATTTCGAAAATCTTTCTTCTAGTGAAGAATCTAGAATTATTATTTTAGAAATAATTTCAAAAGTGCATGTCTATAAACCTAGCAGAAAATTAAGTAGAGGGAAAAGGAAACGTTGTAATAAAAATTCTTCTGTGATATTTATTATTTCCATATTAAGTGAGTATTGTTGTTCAGTAAAATGCAGGAAGACAAACCGCAAATGCAAAGAAAAAAGGCAATCTCGAATTCACTGTACATTTTATTTCTCTTTGAATTATTTTATTACAAAAGAAGAAAACCACTATCTCAGAATATCTTTCCAAAAATGAACGTTAGAATTTGGAAACTCAATAAAGAAGTATCATAAAAATTGCTATCATATTTACATATAGGTATATAAAAGAAACTGTGTTGGATTAAGAAGTTATGATTTTAATCCTAAGTTAGTTACAAATTAAGAAATTAAATAAAAACAATTTGCCATAAAATTATGAAACGTGAATAACCTTGCTTTTTTTTGTCTTTAAGACAGTGAGTTAAAATTAAATATTCTGATTAAAGTTTAAAAACTATTTTCTTATCGTTTAGAAAATATTGCAATGTTGTTCTTTTTAATTCCTTCGAACACCCTTTTAGGTAAATTTTTTATCTGAAATATTATTTGCCGATTTTTAATTATTGGTAAAATTTTTGCCGCAACATAACAATATATTATTTTTCCTCCTGGAAATAAACAAACATCTTGAGCAGAAGATGGAAAAGATATATATAGAATATATACGCCAAACTCGTGGACCATAAAAGATACCTTGGTTGCTAGTCAATATTTTAGCACTTAAATTATTTATAATTTTTGTATGTCTCTCCGTTTCGAGGCTCATCGATTTCGCCTTTAGTTTATTCATTTTTTGGACGTTTTATCATTAGAAATATTTTTAGCGAAGTCTTTGTATTTTTGGAATTAATTGCTTTAGAATTTGAATTTTTCATTATTTTAGATTTTTTAATTTTAAACGTACCTACAGAGAAAGCTTTCTACTTTGGATACCTTATGCTCCGTTACTTAACTGTTGTATTTAAGATGAATGCAACACTGCAAATTGACGTAAAATAAGTTCTTTAAATTGACCTTCACGCTGTCTAGAAAATTATCACTTTCAAAGTTTTGCCCTATAGAGACATAAGGTACTTTTTGAAAACACAAAAGATGAAAAAATGAGCAATGCCTTCGACGGGACTCGAACCGTGCACCTCTCGAATACGCGCCGAGCGTACTGACCACTACACCACGAAGGCTTGCTATGAATTCGAGAGAAATACCTCCCAGTCCTTCGAAGTGACATAAAATCAGTGGTGAGACATAGGGTGATCGCGAGGATTCGCGAGAGCCCTTTATTAAATATGTCCCTAATTTGTGGGATCCCTGTTCGTTTTGTTTGCCTACTTATTTATTAAAAAAAATCATCTCTTGCAAATCATAATTACACTTTGACAGACACTAAATTTCCTATTAAATAATAAATTAAAAATAAAATAATTCATTTTTCGAATTTCGTTGAGATGATTTTGACAGGAAAACTGCATAATGAAATTCTTAAGAATGCTCCCCCCAGGCGCTATGGAGACTGCCGCTACGCTGAAGCTGCAGCTGAACAATCTTTCCTCTCCTTGAAGAATACTTTCATAACAACATCCTCCTTGGCTGTACAGTATACTTCAGATCTAATGACAGTCTCCTTAAAAAGAAAAAACTTTAACAGAATTTAATCCTAAGCGTTCCGCAAGAAATTCTTTGAAAAATTATTGCTTGTCCTTAGAACCTCCAGAAGAACAACTGAGATGAAGAAGCAATAAATAACGTGCGCGAATTTCTGGCATAAAGCGTGGTGCGGACTTAAATTTATTTATTTATAAGCTAGTCATATTTTATACTTTTTTATAATTTTAATATTTTAAAATTTTTTAAAATATGTATCTACTTGTGCTATCTCTTTGTATTTTCTGATTTCGTAAAATGTGAAACATTTAATTAGAATTTGATATTTTGCTCGTATATGATAAAATTCCAAACCTTGTCTAAACTTCTGTAGCTCATTACTACATAAGACCTTTAGGATATTGTTCGGAGAACAGCCTTGACGCCCAAAAGGGAGAAACAGCTTATTGTGGTATGGCAGGCAATGGTTGCCATTCGATGACGTACTTCCTCTAGGGAGACAGCCGTAATACTTTTCTCTTGCTAAGGGATTATCTGTAGTATTACTTATTATTTGGAGTATTTATTATTAGTATTTATTACTGTAGTATTTATTATTGTAGTATTTATTCTGTAGTATTTGATTACCTGTAGTATTTACTTCTGTTGGCATGATGAAATGTCGCCCAAATGCTTAAAGAAGCCAAGTTGGCGCAACCAAGGCTGTTCTCTGAACAATATCCGACCTTTAAATTATCTATAAAATGTAGATGCGTTTATATATGAACTAAGCGATAAAACAGTAATAAATGCATTTTCTAATAATTTAAATATTTATTTCGTTTGTTAAATACATGCTGCCTACATATATAACGACTTGATTTAATATACTATATTTAATTTACGAAATATCCAACTGATAATTTATATGAGAATTCCCTGCGCTAATTTAATGGATGACAAAATGCTTCTGATTCTTTTATCTTGCGAATGAAAAACGCTTCTATGTTACGAACAGAATCTTTTGAAGTAGAAGCTTTTGGCTATTTAATTATTTGTTAACGTTTTTTTCTATTCAATATTTAATTACTTTCAAAATTGGGCATATATTTTATATTTTAATATTAGAGATGTCATTAATTAATTCTTTCCAAAATTTATGCATATTTATATTTGTTATGCTACCCCACCTAAGTACACCACCTAAGTTATCCACAAAAATAGCAAAATATTGTCATTGTGTGAAAGAGACGATCTTAAATATGTATTAAACGAAAGCTCGCAAATAGCCAGTGAACAGTTATTCAGTAGAACGCGAGTTCTGTAATTTATCTGTCAATTTAATCGAACTGTAGTTGCTTAGCTAATTGAGCAGTTTAAACAAACAAATGCCCTTCTTATTAATTTACATTTTTATTTTACTTCTTAATGATGCGCGTAACTGACGTAATTTAAAATATATTTAATTCAGACGTCTAAATGATATCTTTTCTAAAACATTTTCAGCATTATGTAAATTAACGAACAATGTTTCTAACCTATGCAGTCCTATGCAGATTGGTAATAAATAGTTTTGTTTGCTCCATATTTTTTTACTTATTTTCTAGATTTATATCCAAAATACGAGTCTACTTTAAAACTATTTAAAAATTTTATATGTGGACGGTAACTATTCCTTAAAACTTTTTTTAATTCTGACTTTTTTAAAGTAAAATTTATTTTTGAGGCTTTTCTTTATGCCTCATTTCGTCACGTTATTCCTCAGTCCCGAGGCTTATGAAAATTTTATGGAAGGCTGGGTAGTTTAATTCAGAGAAAGAATCCTAAACGGTATGATTTGTAGAGTTATTAGAGTTTTTTCAAGCTGAGAAATATGAGAAATCAGCAGTTCGGACTTCCCGATTGCTTGTCGGACGTACTTCCAGTAACACCATGAAGATACACAGTAAGCAAAGAGAAAATTCTTCACATTCTCTCTCACATCACTGAAAGAGAACTGAAAGAGAGAGGACTTATTTCCAGTAACGCCATCAAGCTACTCAGTAAGCAAAGAGAAAATTCTTCACATTCTCTCTTACATAAAGGTCAACTGAAAGAGAGAGGACGTACTTCCAATAACACCATGAAGATACTCAGTAAGCAAAGAGAAAATTCTTCACATTCTCTCTCACATAAAGCTCAGCTGAAAGAGAGAGGATCTGTGGTGTCACGAGTTATTGCGTTACTGTCCATTCCGTTTTAGTCAGGTGCCCACTGAAAGGTGTGAAAACCAGTTCAACCCTCACTGGGATTCGAACACCGAACCGAAATCTTAGTTTTATAACAGAGGGTCTTGACGGAAAATTGCAATCGGGCTGGACTGCTTTTATTGCGTTTTGCAAGAATAATTTTCATCAAAAAACGATGCGTTTTACTAGTATACTACAAAAAATTTCATTTCTTTTAAAACAATATTATTATTGCATATACATCCAGAAAGCAAGCGACTAAAAATTGAATGATGTAACACTTTTAATGCACCTTTTGTAGTCTCAGAAAGAAGTAAATTAAGCTTCCTTAAGGTAAACAACATAAATTCTTAAGGGATTTACTAGTACATGAGTGTTTATTAACGTAACTGAATTCTAATCAACTGGCATCTTAAATATTCTCCATGCTCAAGTTAATGAAACAGCTTAGATTAATGATGCTATTACTGTTTGTCATCAAGCCTGCCTTTATTCAGCTCTAAAACGCATTGCTAGACGTTATTTCCACACCTTAGCAAGTTTCGATTAATGCTATGCCAAAATCATTACTCCCGACGTCCACATTTCATGTTAATTTTCATTAGGACGCTTTAGCAATAATCTTCTTTTTTATGACTCATTTTGTAATACGTTTCTTTCATATTAAATTTTGTTAGTGTAAGAGGAAACAAATTGATTGAATAGTTCTGTGCATGCTACGCGCATTAATCTTACGGTTTTGCGTGAATAAAATTTCGCGTTACTTAAAAAAATAGTTGCAAGTTTTATCTAAGCAGTACCTGAAAACGTTATGTAAACAGTTGTGGTATAAGCAGCTTGATAAAAAAGTGTTTTTAGTACCATGTAAAGAACGTTTGTAGAAGCTAAATCAGTTTCAGCTCGCAGACGATACAAGAATCATTATTAAAATAGCCATTGTCAGATATAAGATCTTTAATTTTTTTTCGCAAATAATTAATAATTTTTTAAAATCTAGCATTGAAATGTATCTTTTTTTCCATCACTTAATAATAGCAACTGTGATGTCAGCTCAAATATTTTTGAATTCATTCATTTGGGCCTAATGGTAGCGCGTAATTGTAACTGTAATATTTAGCAAGAGATGGTAATGGATTATTTCTATTTTCAAATAATAGAAATGTTCATTGTTTTCAGCTCAGGGATTTCGCATGCTAGTAAAATATAAAATATTGTGACTTGAAGAAAGTGTTCTCTGCAAGCCTCATGCACAAGCGATCCACTGAAATACACTGCAGCTAAGGTTTGAATAATTAAGTTTCCGTTATTAATTAAATTTACAAGTTTCCAAGAAGTGTTATTTTACAATGAAATAATAGTACAATTAAATTTGTTTCTGTGATATCACAGATTTGTCATTCTGAATAACTCATCTTTAAAATATATGATTTCATGATCTGTAGCTTTAATTCCTGTAAGAATCGTTCTTAAATTATTAGGCCTACTGTTTCTGCTCAGCCTGCATTTTCTTTCATGTCTTAGGATCAAAATCTACATACGAAAAGCAGATTCCAGTTCGTATTTAAACTTTTAATTTTTACATTTTTAATTTTTTAAATATTTTTTAAATTTATTGCTAAACTTCCTGCTGTTGTAAGAATTAAAAACCAGTTGAACACGGTTTGATGTACTTCAAATGCGTCATTTCTTTTCTGAGTTTTAAATTCCATTACAACTAACAAATTGAAATTTATTTAATTTCACGTTTAACATATTATTTATCTTATTTTTGTTTACTCCAGATTTCTAATCCTACTCTTAAACTAGTTTTTCATTTTTTTTCTATTTTTTACCCCATTTTTTATGTATTTATGATAAAGATATGCAACTACCACTTCAAGTTTTGAAAGACTAAATTCTTTTTAGATCGTCTCTCTAACTGGAACTCTTTTCATCTATTTTTCTATTTCACCGTTTTACTTTATTTTTTGATTTAAGTTATGATTATTTAAGTCTCCATACACTTTACATACCTTCCATGTTGATTACTCCAGAAATGCTTTAATCCGGGTAATCTCCATGATGCTCTGTAAACAAATGATTTTTCCTGACTTTTAAGCAATACATAATATTAAATCACTTTTAAACAGCATCTGTTGGACTAACTATTTTTTAAAAATTTTTGGATAAAGTAATTTCATTTACTTATTACTTTAGTTTTTCTAATGATGTCTCTACCTATGTGTATTGGAATAGAACATCATCTTATATAATCACTCTAAATATGCGGCGAGCCTAAGGTCTTCTTGGGACGTTGGTGAAAGTGGGAGAGGGGTAGGAGACACTCGGACCTGTCCACTGTGTGCTGTCCATCAAACTTGTGGGCCGAAATGAGCTGCCTCCTGTAAAGTGCTCAAGGCAGTTGCCAACGACAGACGTAAACTTACGGTCCTTGCCACGAAGAATTTCGCGAGCTTTGGCTGACTTTAAGTCACACAAGTGAGCATTAGCAAAAACAATAACAACAAATAGCACACCTCTTTGATTTAATGAGGGCACGACTTTGTCATGCAAAAGAGTGAGATAACGTTCAGCGAGTACTATGCGTGTTTTCCAGTCAGATATGGGACACGGTTCTTCAAAGAAGAATGGTCCGACAATGAAAGATGAGACACACCAAATTGTCAACTTGGCTGGACACAGTGACTTCGTGGTGTATTCACGGGGATTCGAGGTCACCCATACACGAGTATTCAGGGTGTTGATATCCCCATGTAGTGTGAAGTGCGCCTCATCTGACAAGACAACGTTGAATAACCACTGAGAGTCATTTTCAATTCTTGCAGTAGCGCACTCAGCAAATGATTCCCTCATAGCTGTGTCTCCCGGTTGTAACTCATGCAGTGACTGCAATTTGTAGAGATTGACATGCAATATCCCATGGAGCATATGTAGAATCGATGATAGAGGCACATCCTCATCGATTCTACATAGTGGTTCCTTCCAGTTCTGCGAGCACTGCTACTCCCCGCAGACGATTTCGCCGCTTTATCTTCATAGTGATTTCCCTTCGCAGTAATTAGGCCCTTTGCCAACGAGGATCTTCCACTTAGTGGCCGATTCTCCTAAGAGCCAGTATCTTCAAAGCTTCTGTATTCTAGAAGACAATATGGTGCCATTCTTTGTAGTCCATCTTTCGCGAATCCTTGTGAATCTTTTCGAGATTAATTTGCATAATTCTGCTGAATCTTTTGCCTGTAAGCGCCTTTTACCGGTGACATTTTAACAAAAAAAAAGGGGGGGGGGGATTTTTGCTTCTAAAAAAATCCGATTTCCTTGTTAAGCGTATTCTTAGCAAACTGCACGTCTTTATCATAATTTCTTCCTTTTTAATTAATTTTTAAAATTTTAACAAACTCTTGGCTTACCCTGTATATGAGAAATGAGGAAATAAGTCACTAGAAGGAACTGCGAGGCGAAAGTATCGTATTTAAAACGTTAGAATTGTTTAGCTTGTAGAGTCATTAAGTTTTAAAGCAGGAGACTTGCAAAATGAGCAGTGCCCTCGCCGGGACTTGAACCTCGGACCTCTCGAATACGCGCCGAGTGTACTGACAGTTATACCACGAAGGCAGAAAAATACCTTATAAGCTAAAGACGTTAATAAGGTCACATCTCAATATTCTTGTTGCAAATAATAAAGGTATTTTTGTCTTGTACATGAATTTCTTGGAAGAATGGTTGTCAGAGCTTCAAGGAGGTTGGACTATTTCCACCCCAATTTTGAGGTGGAGCACCCCGAGGGGTAGTCCACTCCTCTCCCCTACCACCAATCGATACGAGAGGACTTTCCATCGATACTCACCATATATTTAGAGCGCGCCCATGCCGCAAAAACACTAAGCATTGCAAACATCCATGCCTTCTCCGGGATTTGAACCCGAGGCCTCCGGAGCTGTAGAAGGCTTCCCTAACCACTATACCGTCTGGGCTGCGCAAATGACAATGAAACCACTGAATGACAGCCGAGGTTCAAACAGCTAATATTTGATTAATAATCCTATTGTCATTGATATATTATTTAGAGGCAACGTGTTTCTACGCGATTCCCTTTTCCTTCACTGATAAGCTAAGTAATATTCACAGTTTGAAGAGTAGCTTAGGGATCTTATGGTATATAGAATAGCAGCACATGTTCTTAGCAGGTCTAGCAATAAATCGAGACTAGCGCATATGTAAGAAGAACAAAATTACCTTACTGAAGCTATTTCTAACATCTCTGTTTAGAAACAGTCTTGAATAATTTCATGTAACAAAATATTTGCGTTCCATAAATTTTCTTGAGATTTGTGCATATTAGGAAGCATTTCAGTTTGTTCTCGTGTCAAGCATATTCAAAAATAAAAGAGTCGGTTGTCAGGACTCTGACAGCATAGCGACCAAACATAAACATTCTGCATGAACAGGTAACAGTTTGGCTATTCGGGAGAGTCACCCATTGTTCTATATGCGGTAGATGAAATAATACCTAAAACGATATTCATTTTTTCGCAAATTGGCGATTATGATCGCCAAAATGGTAACCTTTCCATAATGTAATCGTTGCATAGAAGATACTCCAGAGAAAGTGAATTTGTGTAACAAAAAAAGACCTGTTGTCGGCATCAGCAACGAGGATCATCACTCGTGGATCAGGTGAGCCGCCTCAACGAGCTTTGTGCCGCGTGTTGTTTGCAGAAAACAATCTCGTGAACAAAAATGTCCGGTGGTGTGTGGTTTGTGGTGTGCGTTCCAACGGAATCATACGAAAAACAGCTCAAGTACCCTGAAGAAAACGAAAATAAGAAAGAAATTACAGGTAAGAGTGATGAACGAACGTCGTGTGTGTAAAGAAGCTTGCGTAAAAAAAAAATCATGTTCATTTCGTGAGGAAATCTAAAATAATGTGTGACTTGGATTTAAAATGCATTGTTTTTATGCGGCTTTGTTTAAAAAATTTTTTGTTTGTATTTGCTATGACCTATACTTTCTTGCCAACAAATCTAAAAAAAATTTAAATATATAACTTTAATTCTTTCCCACCTTAAATGAAATATTTAGCCTTTTTTTCGTATTGAAAGGAACAGAAACTGCTATGTTTAATTTTTCATATTTTTCTTTATTTATTTAAAAATTTGCTTAGTTTTTGTCAACAAACTGGAAACGAATTGACAAAATGCCGAACATATTCATTAATATACACTGGAACTTAAGTTATTAAACAAAATTAAATATTCAAAGGCAACATATTCTAACAAGATGTTTGGAGAAGGAAACAATAAACAGAGCAAATTGTTTTCTAAATGCGTGAAAGAGCAGGTTTGAAGAGTTTCAAAATTAAAAAAGAAAGAAAATAAACAAGTATTCACCTTTTAAATAAAATACGACTAAGATGCTAAGATATTGAGGTTAACAGTTTTTCCGTGTTAATAGAATCCGTTCGTCTTCATTGTAAATTTCTCTTCAATTGCGATGACAATAAGAACTTAAGATTATAATCCTATTTTTAAATGCCTCGGAGATAATGAAAGTCAAAAATATCATTATGAGTCGAAGTTATTAAGTTTTCATAACAGATCTTTGGGAATAGGAGCTGTGCTACTTTTATATAAATGAATTAATAACACTTGTGACATCAGCGATACTATTACTTACTTCGCTTTCACTGTTGAAGGAAAAAAAGTATAATTTTGCTACTAAAATGTTTCTCTTCACTTTAAAAGGAATTATAGTATTTCCCCATATGTGCTTAAGTAATGTAAATGATTAGCACGTCCAGCTAGAAATCAGAAGATCCGTGGTTCGAAACCCGGCAAAGGCACAGTTTAATTTTCACAGTTTTTGCACCGAAAATTCTTGTAACTTCTACAGTAGCTTTCAAATTTAAATGTGATGAAGTCGTTTTTCACTTCGATTTTTTCTATTGAGTCTTATTCTCTCCTTTCTCTTCAGTCGTTTTTTAAGTGAGAAAGAATGCATGCAATTATCTCATTCCCCTTTGCGTGTTTTCGTAAGGTAAATGATTAACACATCTACTGTCACCAATCCTTGCTTCGAATAGCCCACAACCGAGGAACGGTAAAATCGCTTAACATTGATATTCCGACTTGGATTCGGATCCATGAGAACGTGCTTGCTACATGAGCATTTTCGTGGTTTTCTCCATGTGTAACGTGTATATGAGCTAGTTTTCCTTAGAAAATCATCCACGAAAGCTACCCTTCCCTTAGACAGATAACTCTAGTGTGCTTTATCATAATGAACTAAACCAAACAAAATCGAGCTTACGGCAGAGTAGCTGATTTTTCTTGTTTCAAAAATGTTAATCGTCTCTACAATGTCATGATTATAACCGAATCAAAAGTTAAACCAAACGTTAACTTAAACCAAAAGCTTTAGTTAATGTTTTCTTAATGTTTAGTTAACATTACCGAACTCTGGAGTATGAATATTTTCTCTATAATAAGTTTCAGAAAAATATTTAAAAACAGTATATCTTTAGAATTTCCGAAAGACAGTCTCGCCCGCTGGAGATAAAAATGTTTTATTCGCTATAGTGTTGCCAATGCTCGCTTTGAAACTGTTGAATTTTTTAATCAAGAATTCGTTAAAGTTTCATAAAATATGAAACAGATAATAAAACCAATTTGAAATTATAAGTTCGAACTTCCAGGTGCCCATGTTCAGGTGGAGGACTATGTTATTCAAAATTTGATGACCCTATGTACAGTTGTTTTTTTCACAGTGCGAACAACATACATGCATTTATGCAGATTCTTTATTATTTAATTTCTTTAAATATGATACAGGGCGATAATATTTGATGGCAACAATTTGAAAAGTCATTCGGATATTTAAAGTGAGTCGACGCAAAATGCCATTTTGAAACTAATAGCCCTTCTTTGCTAACACGCATTTCAGGTAAAAAGATTTTCTAATGCCCTGTATTTTGCACCTCGTAAGATTTTGTTGTAAATCTCCTACTTGTGTGTGTAAATACATCGAAGGAATATATAAAAAGATCTTAGATTTCGTTATTTTTACATAATTAGTTTTTTTAATTTAAAAATATTTTTAGTTGCTCAGTTGCATAGTTATTGAGCTGCAAATTTGTATATGTATTGAGTTGCATAGTGGCATGAGTTGCTTACTTATTACACTGTAAAATACGTAAAACTATGTACCTAGTTTACAGAAGTACTGACTGATACTGGTTTCGTATGATTTTAGGCATTTACTTACAATTCGGTCTATAGCAGTACCTACACATTTATTTTCTTGCGCATTTAAATCGCTCTCTCTATTTTGTACTTTTCTTTTGCATTTCTGTCCCAAAACACGATTCAGAATCAACCATAAATTGCTAGCTCTCTAGGAGCTGCTACTTTAAATTTTCTTTTCATTGTAGTAAGGTATTCTTTTCTCCTGGGTCCGAATGTACCGATAATATTTTATGCATGCTTGTACGCATTGACATCTACTACTTTTGTATATGTAATACTCTATAATCGCTTATTTTATTATCTAAGCATTTGAGTAATTTAATATTTTGCGATAATTTAGTAATTCTTTCGTAGCAAAATCATAATGAAAATGTAGGGATTACTTTTATATTCAAACGAATAAAAAAGTCAGCAGTTTTCATGACTAAAATATTTTCGTTATGTGAAACACTTATTATACGCATTTTCCCAGTAATAAAAATTTTAAAACAACGCGAATTAAATATAAGATATGAGCAATTCAAAAATATGCTAAAAATACATTAATATGTACATCTTGTATGTGCCTTTTCTCAAAAAGTGTAACTTAATAATTATGTTTGTATGTCATGTGTTTTGTTCATTATAATACACCGCAACCACTAAAGGTCCTTACCAGGTTTTTTTCACAGCCGTTGGTTGGAGACATATACTTTTACTTACAAAAATATTTTAAATGATGTAAAGTTTCACGTTTTGTCATTTTTAAATATAAAGAAATCATTTTGTAAATATTACGAAATATAGCTTTGTATACGTTCCTTCAGTACCTTTACTTATGTTTAGAAGCAGTTTGTACTTGTTATAAAAAATAAAACAAAAACATTGCAGAGTCATTAGGTTTTTTTATGCTGGAAATGAAAAAAATGAGCAATGCCCTCGCCGGGACTTGAACCATGGACCTCTCGAATACGAGCTGAGTGGCAGAATATACCTTATATACTCCACTCTTTTAAACAGCGATTAAGGATTTGGAGACCCAGTCGCCAAATCCTGGCGGTGACGAATTATTGACCACGCCCTTTTTTTAGTTCTGGCTCCAATGTAGAGTTATTAGGTTTTTTTTTTTTTGAAACAGGAGACATGAAAAACGAGCAATGCCTTCGTCGGGACTCGTACCTGGACTTCTCGAATACGCGCCGAGTGTGCTACCGTTAAACCACGAAGGCATGTTAGAACTAGGGAGAAAATACTTTATAAAGTATGACTCACGTGCGACAAAAGTTGACCCAGATAATTGATATTAAAATCAGAAATCATATTCGGAATTGTACACAATTTGAAAAACGAAATGTTTGTATTTGTACACAACTAAGAGTAAAATAACAGTTTAGAAAACGTTTCTGATTTTAAGAGTTCAAGCGACGAGCATTTCTACGCAGATTATTGTGAAAAATATTGACCAACATAATACTTTTTTAAATAGAGATTTTTTCCCCAGAATTTTATAAAATTCATGTTTTAAAAAAACATTGCCAGGTTCTAGTATTGGCATATATCTAACTTGTACTATTATTTACACTGATTAAAAAGGAAAAATACTTGTACCCTTAATGATTTTTTACGATTACCAAGTTATGGGGCTAAACCAATAGAACTTCACGAAAATATTAATTACATACACTGGTTATCATAAATTAAGGAAAATCACAAAAATCACGATTACTGAAAAAGTTACATGTAGAATTTTATGAAACTTATCCACAATATACAACACATAGTAAGGTATCAAAAAACATAAAAAGAAATTTCCAGACAATTATGGTAGTATAGAAATTAGCACATGTATAAAATAAACAAATCGAAGGTGCCAGTTTTCTATAGGAAACGTATCTTCAATATGGAATATGATCGCCTCTAGACGCAATACAGCAGGTACAGCGATGTGTAATGCTTTCAATTATGCAATCTATCAGTTCCATAGGAAGCGAGAGCCATTGCTCTTGCAAAGCTGTTGCAAGCGCGACAAGGGTTTTAGGGGGCGGATTGAGAGCAGCTAGACGTCTCTCTAAAGCATCCCAAACGTGCTCGATAGGATTCAAGTCCGGGGATCGAGTTGGCCACTCCATGCGCATAATTATTTCCTCTTGAAGACAATCATATACGATGCGAGCGCTGTGTGGTCTTGCGTTGTCGTCCTGTAACAGGAAAGCATCACCTATTGCAACGACATATGGGTGCACATAAGCATCAAGGATGTCATCTCTATAAACCTGAGCATTAACGATTCCCCTTGGAAAGACATGGAGGTCTGTGCGTCCACCTAAAGAGATGCCACCCAAACACAGACACTGCCTCTTCCGTATGCATCTCTTTCACGGATGTTTGAAGGATGATAACGGGTTCCAGGTTCTCTCCATATCAAATAACACCTACTATTGCTTTCTAGACTAAAGCTGGACTCATCCGTAAAGAGAACAGCCCTCCATTGATCAGGCGTCCAGTGGACATGTTGTCGTGCCCACTGCAAACGGTCCCTCCTATGGCGTGACGTGAGCGGCACGCAAATGGCTGGTCATCTCGCTTACAGACCAACTGCGTGAAGTCTTTTACTCACAGTTGACGTTGTCACCAACCTTCCGGTGGCTGCAGGAAGAACGGATGAAATATCGATCATCGGCACTCGTCGTAGCAGTTGGCCGTCCTTGGCTGAACCTCTTAGATGCCGAATCTGTGGTTTGAAATTGCCTCCAAAGTCTATGAACCACAGAAAGACTCACATTTAGCCATCTGGCCACTTCTGTTTAACTTCATCGTGCCTCTAGTCTCCCAATGGCTCTCCATCGTAGTTCTGCAGGCAAATGATGCCTGGAAGTCATTGTTACGAATGGGCTATCTCAGATATCTGATGTCACTATCAAGTGAAACATGTGGACTTGCTCTCAGACATGGACTTTTATGCTCCTCGCAGATGACGTATTCCGAGTGCAGCGCCACTAATTTGCATACATCAGTTTTACTCGGCTACTCTTACTTGGTAACATATTCAACTTTTTCACGATTTGGCTTATTTTTGAGGGTGTTATCGCTATTTTTGTGATTTTTCCTTAATTTGAGATAACCAGTGTATTTTCAGACTGAAAACTTATAAATTACTTGCATAATATCCTTTCGGCATGAAAATGTAACAAAGTTATTAAATCAAGAACACTAGTAAATCACAAGATAATGACATTTAAGAACAAAACAATCCACACAGATAATTCTAATTTATTTGTTAACCTTTCCCTCAGTGTAAACCGAGCATGATGTCAAAACTTGTAGATTTTGAAATTAAATATCTTAGTGAATTTTTGTCGTATGGGTGCTAAACATTTTGTGTTTTAATTTTTATAACGCGAACAGAATTTTCGCAAATATAAGTATAGAGATAAGAAGAGTGTATAAAATTTAGATTCCGTTATTTTTGCAAAATTGATTTCTTTAAATTTAAAATTGCGAAAACATGAGTCATTCTTATAGTGAGTCATTCTTATAGTTCTTATTATGAGTCATTCTTTAGTCCTCCAAATATTTTTGGAGGGAAAGTATATGCCTGCGACCAACGATTGCGAAAATAAAAGTCGAGTAAGGAAGGACTTCTAGGAACACTATGTATAGTCGATATATGTAACTTAAAAGAAAAGATTTAAAAGTAAAATACTTTTTACCATAGTATTCTTGGTCACATCTGATTAAAAAAGTAAAACCGTCGCATCAGTAATGATGACACTTTTCAATCTGTTGTCAAATATAAACCCACTTAAATCTGAATGTAATCATTCTTATCTATGATAATAATTTTTATGTTATCACTTCTACAGTTATGTCTCAACAGTGTGCTTTTATAAAAACCTCTAAGTATTTTATTTTTATTTCCACATCACTAAGAATGCTGTACTAATTGCTTTTTTTTACTTTACAGTGCACATAACTAGAACCGTGTATATTCAGTTTCCTTTTTCATTTCTATTTTCTAACACTTTAGTTAAGATAAGAATAAAATGTTGTTGTTGTTATTCCTGTGACTAATCTTGCTTGCCTGATATCAGAGCAATCCCACGAAATATATCGTGCAAGGAGGCAAGATTGCTCCTCTCGTTGGTAAGATCCTTGGGCAACAAACAGGTGACAGTACGAGTTTGCTTAGTTCTGTCCCCAGTTTTGAACAAAAGCACAACAGGGAAAGGGTCAGAGGATATCCTTCGCCTCTTTCCTTACCACAATCTCTCGAGAGGATTTTCGGCACAGTGCATATTTAGAGTGCCTCTATGCCGCACAGGCACTATACATATACAAACATCCATGCCTTCTCCAGGATTCGAATTCGGTCCCTTGACTACGACGATTAGTGGCGCAAAACATTATCCCAATTGGGTGGCTAGGATAAAACGTATTAAGGAAATAAAATCACTGTATCTGAACATATGAAAATTATGACTTCTAATTAGTATAAATAGAAAATATGGCCGGTTTCGTTTCTTTCAGTGTAGTCTGATCTATAAGATTAGTTTTGTAAGATAAATATTTACCTTTTATTTCAGATATGTACCTTCAATTTATTTCATTTCCTGATTAGTAATTTTGTCTCAAAAATAAATCATTGTTAACAGTTAATAAGTCATCTACTGGTCTGGTAAATTTTCTTCAAAACTGGTAAATTATATTATTTCTATGTAAGTAAAAATATCCGAGCTGATCCCTTTTGGTGAATTATTTTGCGATCCATCGGATGGCGAAACATTACAATTCTGCGGAAAGTGTTTTGATGCTTGAGCAAAACTCCATAAAAACAAAAAAATACGAAAAATTCTCGCTTCATTATTAAACTTTAATTCTGTACATTATGAAATATTGTAACGTTATCGCAAGTACGTATGTGCGGAAAATTTCAAGAAAATCTGCTGGGAAAAAGTGGATCAAAACCTGATTTCGACGTTTAACCCAAACAAAACCAGCGATCTAAACAAAACCTCGGGGGGGGGGGAAGAATCGTATTCAGGTGAAGCTGCGAAAACATTAACCACCTAAGAAAGTTTTATAGCATATTTTAATGAAATCAATGTACTGTTTTAAGGATTAAAAAATGTAGATCTTTAGGCGGAAACGACAAGTATTTACATAAAATGTACACAACTGTGATTTGTATATCGTTTGTTTTTCTTTTTTCATAACCCAGGAAAAATAAGAATAATTTTCAGACGTTGCAAGCAAAATATTTTAGATGGCAAAATAATAGAAGTGAATTAGAAATAAATCTCATTAATAAATATCACTGTAATGTTCAAAGGAAGTTAAAATATATACGACGAACTCTTCTCCCTTTGAAATTAACTCTTCCCCTTGACAGAAAGCCCACCAGCGGCACATATAGTTATTTATATATACCCACCCTCTTGCGCGGTTTGGTGAGCTCTGTTTTTTATTTTTCTGTGATGATAAATTGTGCATTTTTGCTTTAAACCTGATTGAATTACGTCGTTCTTATGTTTCGGTTAATGTTTTTAATGCTTTCATTTAATCTACATGCGATTTTTATAGAAGTATAATGCAGTCAGTCAGCTGGTACACCTACTTCATTGCCAAATTTAGCTTTGAATTTTTGCGCATGGAAAATTTAGTATTTCTCCTCATTGGCCAGATTTCTTGCTTTCCCGTAGAAACTCTAGTTTTAAGTGTAAAAATAGTTTGTTTTAACTGTATGTCGTGTTTTCGGTTTTTCTGTATTCTACAATTTTTAATGAAGATGTTTTGATTTTTTATATATTTTTTGCTTTCCCGCGAACTGAGAACTGAATTAATGGAATGAGAAATATATCTCTAATGGAATTCGAGGAAAGAAGTGCTGCAAAAAATGTTTATAATTTAATAGGCCGCGTACGAGGAAGACATGAGGCTTCCACATATTTTTTTTCATATGGTAATTATCATTACTCTTCATTCAAATGATGATGAGATTCAGTGTATCACCAGCTTTGAGCTTCTTTAAAAAAACTCCATCTTTTCAACTATTAGTCTGTAATTAGTAAGCCTAAATATTTTTCGGACGAAGCGTGGATTATCGTCCACACACGAAAAGTCAAAATTATATAGCACTATATATATAAAGTGCTATATATAGTATTCTTGGTTATTATAAATTGAAGTTGTTTAGTTACAAACTGAATCATCTATATGCCTGCACGGATGATACGAAATGCTGTAAATGTTCTTTATATTACATGATTTTGTTGATCCAAAATGAAACGATTTTGTGATGCAAATTTATTATTATTTACAGATAAGAGGATTTTCGCATAGATAAAAGCCGTTAACAATATAATTTTTTAGGAGCAGGAATAAATAGCAAAGCAGCTGCAACACCTTTACAGCTTTAATAGCAGGAATACATAATTAAGCAGCTATAACACAATTGTTTTTAACAATTGTGTTAAAAACATTGCATTGTTTTGCATTGTTTTAATAGAATCGCTATGATTGTTACACAATAAAATTTTTGTATACAACGATCCATTCATAATCATAATAGAATCTATAAACGTTATTAGATTGAAAATTAGTATCGCATGGGGGAAGCAATTTAATTTTTTCTTCGTGAATTTTATTTATTTTTCGGTAATAATTCAGGCAATGGTTGTCATTCGATGACGTACTTCCTCTAGGCAGACAGCCGTAATACTTTTCCCTTGCTAAGGGATTATCTCTAGTATTTATTATTAGTATTTATTATTGTAGTATAGTAATTAAAGGGAGAAACAGCTTATTGTGGTATGGCAGGCAATGGTTGTCATTCGATGACGTACTTCCTCTAGGTAGACATCCGTAATACTTTTCCCTTGTTAAGGGATTATCTGTAGTATTACTTATTAGCTTTAGTATTTATTATTAGTATTTATTATTGTAGTATAGTAATTAGTATTTATTACTGTAGTATTTATTATTGTAGTATTTATTCTGTAGTATTTGATTATCTGTAGTATTTACTTTCGTTGGCATGATGAAATGTCGCCCATACTCTTAAAAAAGCCAAGTTGGCGCCACCAAGGCTGTTCTCCGAACAATATCCAATAAAACTAATCGAGAACTGTGGCGGCAGAGTGCGTTTTACTGCAATGCTCACTGTATTAGGTCTATAAACTGCTTAGGCGAAAGTGATTGGCATGTCAAGCGTAACACTCAAAGTTACAGTACAACAGAACTGTCCAAAGCTGTAGTGCAACAGAAGCCTACAGTACAATAGAAGGTTGCGTCGAAATTGTTACAATTAAATAGAATATACGTTATTTGAGCTTCATGTAGAATGACTTTTATTTAAGTTTACCTAAATTTTCTCCCTCTAGTGACGCTTTTTACTATTTGCTAGTGCTTACGTGATTAAATCTTAATGTTAACTATTTATAATAAATTTATCTCTATATTATGCTAGTAAATAATAAAATGGATTGTATCTGTATACATGTATATGTTTATCACATGGGTACCTTTTGAATGTTTGATATTTGTAAGCTACCTGTTTTGTCTGTTAGTTTTTTCAAGTTGCTAAGTATCCAAACAATTTTCTAGTATCTTTAATAAACAGCATTTGCACTTTTATGAAAACATACTTAACTCAACGCCATATATTTCAGCTGTAAACTGTAGCGTTATAGTTTGTAACGTAAATTAAATATCTCACACTACATAGTTTAACAACGCCTTTTTATAATACTGGCTCTCCATTGCGTTTTCAAAGTAAAAGCTAGCCATTTCAATTTCTTGAAAACTGTTCCCAGTATCAATAATTATTTCTCCTCGATCCATCTTTGAAAGACCGCCCCCCCCAAAAAATTGCAAAAGCGAATGAACTGGTCTAATGTATTCAGGAATAAAATTTCAAAAATATGGAATAAATAACTGAATTGTCAAATTATATTATTGTAGTAAAAAAAATCGGAAATTTATAGACATATTTCAATGTAGGTAATTTCATCAATGATCGCTATTGCAAAAATATTTAATCAAAACATTATTTCTTTACAACATCAAATGTATAAATGTCCACAATTTTTATATTGATGGAAATTGGAGCAAAAGAGATGTATTGACGATGATATTTATAAAACGAAATCGGAGAATTTCACGATTGTTTCAATAATTTAAAAAACATTCAAAGTATTTGCATATTAGCACAACCACTTTGGAGCAGTTTAACAATTTTTTACAGAAGAAACAGGTTATTCAGGTAATTTTGAGATTGCAACTTAACAATGCATATGATTACCTAAAGAAATGTTACGCGCATGGTTGCCAGAGTTTGGCAACTTCTACTAAGGTAGTTAAGATAACACCTAAGTACCAAATTAAAAAGGCTGACAAAGCTTATTTGTTATGGTTGAGACATTATTTCGTCTAATTACAAAAGAATTTCGTCTAATTATTAATTGAATTTCGTTTAATTATTAATTAAATTTCGTCTAATTATAAAAGGCTTGCCACTGAAATCTCTTCCTATTGCGCAATTTTCGAATTCGGCAAAGATTGAAATACATTTGTAAATAACCTTTAGAAAGAAAAGACGGACTGACACCTAGCAAAATTATTACTTCATTCAAATGTAACTCAATTTGCAAAAAACGTTTGCACCAAAGAGAACTACGTATTTATAAAAAGCACGTTTTCGCACTAAGGAGAAATTTGCACGTACGTGTCTATTTGAAAACCATGCATGCTAAAAATGAATCATGTTTTCAAAAGAATTTGCACTGAATTGTTATTAACTTTTGAAAAGAAAAACATCCGATGTGTACACCACATGACTTCCTTGTACGGAATATTAAATTACACGCATTTTGTATTTCATTTAAACTTATTGGATTGAATTAAATGTACTTCGTCGATAGCGCATAAACCACAGTAGAATAAATGCAGTCTTTAAAATTCACTATATTTGTTTACCACAGCAACACTCTGGCGCTAGGTTCCTAAAAGCGTTACATCTCATTCATTTTATAACTCGGAATGCACAAAAATTATGTAGAGCATCTGAAGAATTATCTAATCGCTGCAACATGTTCTATTCACACACTACGATAAATACAAAAAGATATATAAAAGAAATTAAACAAACAAACAAGCAAAAAAGGAATAGTTTTTCCCAGGCGACTCAGTATCTCTCATTCAATTAATTCAGATCTCACTTCGCAACAAGACTAAAATGCATAAAAACTCAAAATATCTATATTAAAAGTTACGAATTAAACCTTAAACACTTATTTCCTCGAACACATTCCAGGATGGATTAAGCATGATTTAATTCGCAATAATAAAAGAAGGCGTTATCTTTGTTGTTGCGGAGCTTAATTTCTCTAGATTGGCAACAAATCCACTATTCTGCTAAGTTTCAAATGCAAACAAATATGGCCGCTATGGCCAAAATAATTAGGCTTAGCCGCACTTAAACATCTTTTAAATTGTAGATAATTCTGCTATTATAACATGCAAGTTAACTAAAGGCATAAAAACCTTAACCAGAAGATAAAAACAACATAACTCAATCCTATTTTAAAGCAAAAAATGCGCAATTTACCAACATATAAGAATAAAGAAACTGAGCTTACTCAGCTGAGTAACAGAGTGGGTATATATATATATATATTTACATACTTTTGGTACGGCGATTGCAACCAAAATAAGAAGTGCACATCTCTACGTGTTATAGCAGCCCTATGTGCAAAATTTCAATGTTCAGAAGGTACTTGTTTTTGAGTTATACGAGATACATACATGCATACGCACGTGCGTACGCATAAACGCCATGAAAAAAAATCTCTTCAAAATCCATTTTAAATCAGTTTTATAATTTTTTGGGGGGAAAAGAGTCGTTTATTCTGTCCTTACGTTCAGATATCACGCAAAAACATCGTTAAATTGCATTCGAAGCCGTCGAAATGGATATTTTCGTTAAAATATGATACCCGAAATTTTTCGCGATTACAATACTTCCATTTTGCTTCGTACAATGAAGTAAAAAAGCAATTCAAGCATCGGATAAAACAGGTAGAAAATTGGTTAAATATCATTAAACGGTTTATAAATTAAATATTATTCTTTTAATACATTCTTTAATATATCTTTACAATAAATTTCCTTTTTAAATGCAATCTTATCATATCTATGCTTGCTTATTTGGTGAATTACGAATAAAAACGTTAAGAAGAATAGAATCGACAGCTGAATCTTTTCAATAACTTTAATGCATGAAAAACTGCGTTCATTGTATTTCGTTTTTGTTAATAGATTTTTTTTCCCAAGAAGGTAATGTTGTAAAGGACAAATAAAGAATAACATCGAAAATTTCTGTGAATTCCCAGTTATATTTTTTTACCTTTATGCATGGTATTTCGGAAAAGAATCGAAAAATATAAAAGTAAAGGGGGAAAAATCAACTTAATCATTTCCTTGATTTTGCAAATGATTTCTCAATACCAGATTTTATTTCTCGGATCTCTTACGCCACGAAAGGTAGCATTTCCTAATGCTACTAATGAATATCTACCTCCTTCCGAGTTTTGCCTCTAAATTCATTATTTTCTCAGCTTCTTGCAAATGGATCTCCGCTTAAAGCTTGGTAGGTGAGTTATTTAAATGGGACGAAGCAGCGCAGCTTTCGGAAAAACCGATTAATTTCAATATAAAAACCTTTTCATGTTCCTTTGCTTTTCGCTGCAATCAATTTGGCATGCACCCTCTGGATACTGTTTAATTTTTAAACGTCAGAAATTTACGGATTTATAATATTTATGATTACAGTAAATATTTGTTTGATTCAATAGTTATTAAAAACATTAAAGACCTCAGAGTGAAAGAAAATAAAGCAGTGAGAGAACGTCTCTGTGACGATAATTTTATTTTAAAAACTCAAAACTTCCAAACATCTTATTACAAAATGTCGCGCTTTTTCGGTCTAATGCATTCACAAAAATAATTTTTCCTTCCTGTGTCGTTCGTTACTTCTGGACCTGAATGAAATTCTGTGTAACTAATTTTGCTTATTGAATAATTTCATGAATCATATGAAAAAGAAATTTGAAGGGAGATACATGTTAATTATTTACATTAACATGTATTAATACCGTCTACCGATTCATTAATACCGTCTAACGCTTATGTGTCCTTCAACACAATGTTCGTTAACAGTTCTTTCGTTTGTTTTAACATCCTTTCTAAATACACTCGTGCGCAAAATTAGCAGAATTTGCAAATTATGTCTGTTTTTACTAAATGCATTGGTCCAAAGATACTAATTATGCCGTCAAAGAATTAAGCAGATTTTTAGATTCTAATACTTAAACGTACACTTGCGTGTCTACGGAGCTGTCATTGTGGAGGCTATATAAGTGCACAATGTGTTTCTAGCGATTTGTTTCCTAGTACTCCTTCACGATATTTGCTGCGTTTTTCGCAAAAGTTGGGTAAATTTTACAAGGTATCAGGTAAAATGTGTAGCCATGAACGCATAGAAGACGGAATGAGAAGAAGAATTTTCGGTAGGCTGGAATAAAGTGCAGATGGCTGCAGAGCCTGATGTAGCGCCCAGTGTCGCCTACAATTTGAGGAAATACTTTCAAGACACTGGATCCATATCAAGAAGACATCAACAAGATCGACCAAGATCCATAAGAATGAGTACCGTTATCTGGCACTTACAACGCCGTGATTCAAGACTGCTACAGCTTCATACCTCTGACTTGTGCTGTATGCTGCCACTGGAGCCCTAGTTTCACAATCTACAGGCTTCATGTATGCCAAAAGATTCGCTATTTGCCTCAGGTTCACTGCAGCGCATACGAGAGAGCATTTAGCATGATGTAGACAACATTAGCCTTATAACAAACGTCAAACGAGCACCGTGCTTTTTATAGATCAGTCAAGATTAAGCCTGGACACTGTTTCTCCGCTTTCCTGTTTCTGGAGAAAGCCTGAAACACGATAGCATCCCTCCCTCAACAGGTAAAAAGGATCATTACGGTGGTGAAGGTGGAAGATGGATTTAGGCAAGCATTATAATGGACGGGCGCACGTCTCTGTATGTGTTTGACAAAGGCTCCCTAACTTCTATGAGGAGATGTTAGAGCACTATCGGCTTTTCAGGGGCGCAGTTGTCAGTCAAGGGTTCCTGTTAATGGAAGACAACGCTCAGCCATACAGGGTACAGCTGGTTGACAATTATTGGAAAGTGAGGCTATTTGCCGCAGGGATTTGCCAGCCAGGTCTAACCTTAAGCATATAAAGCCTGTCTGGACGCTCTTGGGGGCAATTTTATCTCTCCATCCCCGTTCGAGAACAAGCCCGGAGTTGAAAATTGCTTTGCTGCAGGAATGGGATCGATTGCTACAGGGACTTCTCAAGTACCTCCTGTCTAGTATGCCGTCACTCTGTGCAACCTGTCTGGCTGTGAAAGGAGACCATATCTCATATTAGACTTATTTTCAGTTCGACATTACAACGTGAATTTTAGACATCCCTGTGATATGAGCTTTTTTGTTAATCATGCATACATAAAATAACTTCTGTATGGTACATCTCTTTCTCTGTTATAAATGTATGTTCACATTTAATTTCATTTAAATCTGTCCGTTAGTTTTTCAGAAACTCGAAATAATGTGCAAATTCTCTTAATTTTGCCTACGAATGTAGTATTTCATTGTAAATTGCAATAAGGTTATTTCCGGTAATTTTTGTTACCTCATTTCTCTTCCTTTTCTGGGGTTAGTTTTCAATTTGGTTCTGCAGGAAGGAAATGATAAACAGAAGAAGGTTCTAAGCTTTACCAAAACTGAAAAACCCTTGCAAAACGCGAAAGAGCCTTTTATGCGTAAAACTGAAGCAGCACGAAAGGGGAAAACACCTTAAGTCTTTCCAGACAGTGATATTTTCGACTGAGGCAAAATTCGGCAAAGAAGCAAAAGACAATATGCAACTCTTTTATCAAACATTAGATTTTTAACGAAATATTTTAGCAAATTTTGCAATTATGTGGTTATATTCAAGTTAAAAGTAATGAATACTATTAATTTATAATATGTTATTTATTTATAGTGTGTTACAATCTCTGGTTTAATCTTTTTCTCTCATTTATTGTTTATTTTTCCTTTTCAGTCGCTTAAAAAGCGACAGATCAAGGTTTCGCTGTAGATATACAATAAAAATCACTGTCTTGCGTTTCGTTAGATAAAATGATGAATCTGCACACCTCATCAAACGGTGACGTTTATATAGTCGCTCATTAAGAAAAAAAAATCACTCATTATTTTAAATATCATAGTATTCAGCATAGCTATTATACTTTTGATTAGAAATTATATACCGTATTTACTAATTGAGCCATATGGCCGGCTTCTGCGCCCATATAATAACCGTATATACTCAAGAATAAAAACATCTTTTTTTTCTCTATACTATGGAGCATTGGGTCACAGACAAATCGGTTCATGAACAAATTTTCCAAACGAACGACGGAATAAATGAAATATAGTGGTGGATGAAACCTGGATAATGAACGATGTCTCGAGATCGGACAAGTAAGCTGGCAAAAAATGGCACTTAAAAATGCAGCTAATACAATCGAGGAAATGTCTTTAGAATAAGATGGAAGGCAGAATATTTCTAGTTATTTCATAGGTTAAATTTGTGAAAAATGGGGTAAGATGCAAAGCTTCATGTAACCTTATCACCTTGAAGAAGCAGTAATACATATTTTCAACGGAAAAAGAGCCTAGTGATTCTCAGGTAGAAGTGAGCTGTTATAAAAGAAGAAAGAAGGAAAGACCGCTGTTATGCGATAATTTTACAGGATATGGTTTCTCTTTCAAATATAACATTTAGCGACTTTGGCTTCTTCATTTTCTGTTTATGCCGATAACTTTACTGGGTTGAGACACAATTTAATTAAATTCAGGGTTATTAACTTTTATATGTTTAGTACTATGTTAATTATTGTGTATGGATTAGATTTAAAGAATTCAATCAATTTTGAATTACGAACTTCCATTAACTTCAGTGGATGGAACTTTCATTCCATCCACTGAAGTATTCTTTACTAAGCAATCATTTGGGATCCGGGAAAGAATACACTCATTTTGCATTAATTCATATGGAAAAAAATTATTTCAGTTTTATGAATATTTTGGGTGACAAACTTGTAGAGTTTCCCTTAGTTCAATTAACATATTATTCAAATTTTGCTATCTTTCCTGAACTCCTCAACTTCCCCTCGCATTTCATCGCCAGGATGTAAATTTAAAGTTAAGTGAAATGGAGTATATAATCCGATGAATGTTGGAGTTTATTCAGAGCGTGTTTTCGCTATCCAGGGCCCTTTTCGTTTCTGACCTTGCTTCTTACTCGGAATAGCCGATACGCCTCTTGGCCACTTGAATATTTAACACGCCGGGTAGGTTTGTGGAATCACCTTAGTTTAGCCGTACTTCAACGTGCTAGCCCAGCGCTACACTTTTTTTAGACTTGAATTGATTTGTGTAACAACGCTTAAGATCCACGCAAGTTGTCGGTGTTATTCTAAAGCACGAAGTGCGTGCCTTCCTGTTCATAGTTGAAAATAACAAAGGGTTATTTTCACCCTTCTTCTGTGCTGATATTTTATCACGCCCGTGCGAGAAGTCGCCAGGTTCATTAGTAGGATATAGATTAGTTTATGTGGCCAAAAAAGAATTAGATCCTATCAACTATTATCAAGAACGAATTAAGTTCATGAGCTAAGGCTTTATTGTAGTTTTATTTTAAAATTTGGTAGGCTCTTACAGTCAGCTATTTTGAAGAATGAAATTTCAGAATGAATTTTCCTCCCATCGCTGGAATGTAGCATCAAAGTCACTTTCGTATAAAAGAGTCCACAACCTCATACGATTTATAGTGACAGTGGTTGGGAAATTTCACAGGCAAGACGGCAGGTTAATGGTGCAAGCTCCACTACTCTCACTGGGCTCATGGTTAAGATTAATCTCCTGCTTTTAAACTATGCTTCTTACCGTTCACTTCGCCACAAACTTATGGTCTAAATGAGTATCGTAGCGAGCCATTAAAAAAGAAAAGAAATTAACTTAAAATCTAATTTTAAGTTAAGTAAAAATTAAATCAACTCGTTACTACGTTCCTTTTCCTTAAGACACTCGATATAAAGTTTCTTTTCTTTAATCCTCTATTGGCAAGACCGTGCATATTAGGCCGTATATACAAGGCCTAGAATATTTTTTGCGATGTCTTTAAGAACCTTATGTCCAATAAATTCAAGCAATATATTAAAAATACAAAATTCCAGGTATAAAGTACCAGGAGCATTTTGGCCTTAAAATCAAAAAACTAACTCTGCCTCATGGCAATTTTCGAAACTTTGGGGTTTCTTAGGGACGTGCCATTCAGAGGATTTTAAGGCCCCTAATGATCCTTTTCCTTCAAGTCGTTATAGCGAGCGTCACAGTAGCATATTTTATTGCAGGTGTCACTTGTACTGTTTGCTACATACAAATATGGCGTCAGTCGTAGTATATCGTACTATGTGTGCGATAGGAGTGCATATTGTGCACTTTTACTTCCCTGTACGAAGTAAAAAGGAAGTGTTGTAATCGAGAAAAATTTCGGGTGTCATATTTCAACGACGATATGCATTTTGACCGTTATCGAATGCAATTTAACTATGTTTTTGCATGACATCTGTAAGTAAGGACAAAAGGACCGTTTATACCCAAACAAATTAATAAACTTATTAAAAATGGATTTAGTAGAGATTTTATCGTGGTATCTGTGCGTTGCATATAGGCTTGCTATAACACGTAGTTATGCCCCTCCCTTTTTAAATGTAATCGGCCGCACGAAATATATATATGTATATAAAACTCGGTGAGCTCAGCTTTTTTTATTCGTATACGTTAGCAAATTGTGCACTTTCCCCTTTAAAAATAGTTGAATTATGTTGTACTTATCTTCTGGTTCAGATTTTTAGCCTTTAGTTAATCTGCATGCAATAGTTGTAGAATTATCAGCAATTTAAAAGTTGTTTAAGTGCAGCTAAGCCTAATTTCGTTTACCATAGCAGGCATATATTTTTACATTTGAAACTTAGCAAAATAGTCAATTAAGTCTTTCTGCACCTTCAGTGTCTTTTTGCCGAGTGGGACCAAAAGAAAGCTTTTAGTTTTGTGCATAGAAAAATATGCCTTCTTGCCCGCTCACCAAATTGCTTGTCTTTGCGTAGAAACCGTAATTTTAACTGTAAAAATTGTTATATCTGTACTTGGTTTTTTTTATTTTTATATAGCCTTAAATTTCTAATGAAAATATTTTGAGTTTTTACGTATTTTTGCCTTGCTGCGAAGTGAGAACTGAATTAATTAAATGAGAATTATATCTCTAATGAAATTCGAGGAAATAAGTTTAAATGAAATGCAGGAAAAATGCGTGTAATTTAATATTCCGTACAAGGAAGTCATGTGGTGCACACATCAGCTTTTTGAAAAGCATTTTGCGGTCTCAACCATGCATAAGATATAGCAGAAATTAGAACTTCAGCAGGCTAATTGCAATAGTAAATCTATGTTTTGTGCTGAGTTATAAGATACAGTACGTTATCAAGTCGCTGATGTAAGATAGTTTCTTAATAGAACAGGGTTCATATTTGTATGTTTCTTTTATAATCTTCATGCATAATCAAGAGTTTGGAAAGCCTTTGAGGACATATGCTGTCTTCTCTGTTTTCCAGCTTGCACTTTCTAGTTCATTCACATTACACATTTATGAACTTCTTTAGAGTCAACATCTTGTTGTATTTTCTGAAAGAGAATTCCATTTCAAATCCTTGAATGAAAATTTCATTTCAAATATTATATTGTAATAATTTTTAAGAAAATATTAAATATTGAGGAATACATCGTTTCTTAATAGTTCTTTTGCTTAAACTGACAACCATTACAATATAGTAATTTGGAATACAAATGCTCTGGGTCCTGATGACAGTTTTAGTTTCACTTATTTAAAATTTGCTTTGACAACATCAAGTATTCTTTTATTGTTTCTGGCAGTAATTAAATATTTTTACAATAGCTTGCACTCCTTTATACTAGTTTACCATGCCCTTTGCCCGCTGGAAATTTTTGCGAATGATTATACTAATCGGTACTTTGGGATTATCCCGTCGACCTGAAAACGTTCGGGAAAATGCGCAAATCCTTTGGCGCCATCATAATGAAAGGCAATTTCCAAGATAAACATTCTAAACACATTAAATTTATCAAAAAATAATAAAAAAAATAATAATAACAAAAAAGTATGTGTAATAACAATACGTAATAAAAAGTGTAATACAATGAATCAAAAGAACTTAAAAGCCTGTATTTTTTTATAATTACACATTGAATTGTTCTTGAATCTAACCATATATAGTATTATAAAACATTTCGGCAGTCAAAAATCCTTGATAGCTTTTAAAGCGTAAACAAACAAAGCCATTATCCTTGTGCACGCTCCGCTACATAAATTCGTTTAAATACGAATCCAAGTGTTTTCGGGTAGTTCCGCGGTGTTTCTTGTTTTAATAGTTTTGTCAAACACCACAATTGCTGTATATTTTGTGTATGTGTACCAGTTTCAGGATCCACAAAATTGTATCGGTGATTCGCTTTGAAGTGTTTGAATCCCGCTGCTTACAATTCATCGGTTTTGTAACTTTTTCACGAGACTCAGAAAATTGCAGTTCCTTCTGCAATGTTGTTCCGAATTTCTGCCATTAGAGTTGTTGCGTATCGATTGGGAAACATTACGATGAAACTCTGGTTGATCTCTCTGCAGAGTTCCACAAATATCCATTGTTCTGCAAGAATACGACCGACTTGATTTTCCCGCTTTGTAAAAAGGCTGTTATCTATCTCTACAATTTTGTTCGGACCTCCTATTTGTTTCGATTCACGTTGTAGAAGACTATAAGTGCACACTTCCCTCATATAATTGTTCCCATCCCTTATATAATTGTTCCAATCAACAGTTGTCTTTCCTATTAAATCCAGCTGTTTTTCTCCCCATTCAGTTGATGTTAATTCTTGCGACCAGCAGTAAATAAACCGGTGGCCAGTGAGAAACGGGAGTTTTGAGCTCTCCAACCACGCGTCTTTTCAAATAGCTGTTCGTTTATAGCAGCCCTTTACATTGCACAGTCATTGCTTATCAGTTTTGATATGCAACGCCATATTGTGGCCGTTAACGCACATTTTCTTTGAAGAAATTATTCCATACTCTTGCAAACATGCCACTGCACTCTCTTCGGTACTAGGCAAATCCCAACTTCGAATCATTTTGAGCGGAGTAAAAAAAAGGTGTATATTTCCATATGCTAAAGAAAACTAACTCCCGTAATCAGGGATTACACAGTTAATTTGCAGTTTTTTATTGGCGCAGAAGCTACCTTTTGGCGATAATATTGGGTTTGACGAAAATGGTCGACGGAATAATCCCAAAGTACCTACGAATCATATTTTGAATCACACCCCAATGAATGTTAAAATCAGTAACTTCTTAGACTACTTCCCAGACATACTGTTTATTTATACCACTTCTACGCACTTAGAACTAGAAGATTCGTTAGTAGAATGCCTTCACAGTACCTTTGTTTCTCATAAGATTTAAATAGAAAATCTGTACTCAATGTTTTTGATAGCTTGAAATGTCTGAAAACCTTGCATTATGTTGCAAGTGCCCAGCCGTTTGAATCAAAAGGTTGTCCGGATGCGCTGAAGAGGGTTTAGATTGTCTTCCAACAAAACTTTCAATAGAGCAAGTTTTCACATTCCGTCAAGTCAATACTCTAGCTATAAAGTTCAGTTGAATTTTGCAACCTTAACATTGTTGGTACCTTGTTCACATATTTAATATGAACCGAATCTCAGTTAAGTATATGCTGCAGAAAATTTGAAACAAACTTCAGTGTACACATTCTGGCTTAAATACTGCATATATAAAAGATGTTTTATGCAATGTGCCAAAATTAAAAATGTGCCGAAGGAAGTTAAATTTTATACAAGCGAAGGATGGTTTTCATGAGACATACTTTCTAGTAAATATAAAAAACTGGCATGTGCAAATTCCGTTTTTAAATACGACTTGTATAAAAGATGTTTTATGCAATGTAAAAAACTAAGTTAACGAAAGTAGAATGTAACGAAGTTAAGTAGGAAGTTAACGAAATTTAATACAAGCGAAAGATGGTTTCGATGAAATGATACAGTTATTTATTTGTGAACTTTTGTTATTACAATTACAAGTAATTTCAGATTCCATAACATTTTTTATAATCTTTATTCGGGAAAGAAGTAATGGAAAAGAATGACGCGTACATAGGAAATGTGTATACTGATTCTGGTTTGTATAGTTGGAAAGAAGTTTTGAATTCTTTTCCCAACAATGTAAATCGATAAACACATCGATTTCGGATACATTTGTTATTCCTTTTCATCAGTTCTTTATCTAGCACCTTATATTTGTAAGTATATATGTGGCAGTGTTTCATAACCTAAATGCTGATAAAATGCGTTTTTAGCCCAAAGGGGCAATTTGCCCAGAAGAGTTATTAATTTCATTTTGGTATTTTGTGTTGGTTTACTGTAAACGGCGTTTCACTTTTCAAATTGTTGCCACTAAATATTATCGCCCTGTATTATATTTAAATAAATTAAATAATGAAGAATATGCATAAATGTATTCATGTTTCTCGCACTATGAAAAAAAAGCGGCACCTAGAGATATCCAGTTTTAAATAACTTCACCGAATATAGGCATCTGGAAGCCCAAATTTGGAATTTATTTCATTACCTATTTCATATTTTCTAACACTTTAATGAATTTTTGATTAAGAAACTCAACGATTTCAAAGCGAGCAATGGCAATATTGTACGGAAAAAACATTTTTATCTCCAGCGAACGAGACTATGTATCGGAAATTTAAAGATATATTCTTTTTAAATTATTTTGTGACATTGCTGTTGAACAGAATTTTATGTTTAAAGTTGAACATAATTTTAATAAATAAAAGTAACACACAAAACGTTAAAAAAACTCCCCTTCAGGCGTAATATAAAATCTGAAAGCTTTCAGATTTTTTTATGAAATATTTCATTTCCTTATTTTGCTTATTTGTTCATTAATTTAAATTTCTAAAGTTATAATTTTTGTTTATTATTTCCTTAATGTTTCTAATATTGCGACGTTTTCTGTTATAATGACTGCTTGCATAGGTAGATATGGTCTTAAATTGATTTGATTATTTAGCCTTTTTCTTCCCAATATACTGCTGATTGGTTTTGAGACATACTTTAAATTATTATTTAAACGTAATTATCATCACAATAATGTATTAGAAGATAAATAATGAGAAGTAAATATATTTTAACACAGAGACTGACGACACTTGCTCGCAAATAGCTATCAATTCCCTGTTCCTGTTTGCTTGCCTTTCAGAAATATAAAAAAATGGCCGAGTGGATTACTCGGAAGAACTCTTTGACAACACCGCAGATGATTTGGTATTGCAAATGATGGCGTATCAAAATTCTAATAACTTAAAAATCTATATTATTTCTAAAATATAATAGAATAATTGAAAATTCACATCATTAAGCAATTATTAAAGGATTCGTAACGCATATTATTATTAAGGTGTTATACTTTCAAAAATTTTAACATATTAGTCTAATGTAAGTAAATATCAAATTATTCATAAACGCCTTATTAGTGCATATTTGAGGGGAAATGATATTGCTACATTTTCACGATCTAATTTGTTAAGTGTTTATATCCATTTGCAAGGCATATTTTAATTTTATAACAGTTATTTTAAACTTAATGCTTCTTTCCTATTGTAGTTTCAACTTACAACTCTCTACTAGAATGAGTTTTTAGAATCGCGTTAAATGCAAAGGAGAATCATGTTGAAGTGAAGTTCAACTGGCTTCGACAGGTATTAGGATTCCTGAATAGTGCGCATTTCTGTTTGGGCTAAGTCTCTCTAAGCTGTTACTACGCTCGGCCGTATTACGTGCCTTGACAGTTCTCTGCCTAATTTAATATTACGGGCCAACTAGTTTACAATTGGGTTAGCTTCGGCTAAATCTCTTTAGTTAGTTCTTATTTCTTACATTTTGAGTTTAAGTCCAAGTGGAGGCTTTGTTCTGGGCCCAAAGAAAGGGGCCGACTGCTAATCTTATTTTGAGCAAATAAAGGGGTAATTAACCCTTCTTGATTCTAGGTTTTTGTTCTTAAGCGATTATTGGCTTAACAGTTCACTAGGTTCTTCGACACTTAATCTGACAGAATAAAAGTAAGAAATCCTACAGTTTTTTTTTTATTATTTTAATGTAAAAATGTCAAGTTTCGTTTCCATTATGTAATAAACCATCAGAAAAATGCTTTTTCAGTCAATGCAAAAAAATTGAATTTTTAATTTTAAGCTTATTCCTAGGCTGAATATAAACCGGTCATGGGGTACTTTAAATATGCGGTGAGCGGAAAATCCTCACGAGAGGTAGGTTATAAGGGAAGAGTAGTAGGAGACTCTCGGACCCGTTCCCGGAGTGTTCCCCTTCAAAATATTGGGCAGAACTGAGCAAAGTCGTACTGTCACCTGTATGGTGGCCACGGCTCTTGCGAATGATAGGCACAGCCTTGCCTCCTTGCCATTATGAATATCGTGGGCTTGCTCTAAAATGAAACAAGCGAGATTAGTGACAACAACAAAAACAACAACAGCTAAACTGGTAAATAGTTTAATCGCATTAATTGGTCCTTAGTTCTATAACTTAAATGATTAAGGCTTGTAATAAAATCAATAAAAGTTCTTTATCTTGTTCTCTTCGTTCAATCTCTTCCAGGGGGGAAAACCCTGGCTTAAAATGTATATTTCATGCTACGTATTCTAAATTGAAGAGTCCCACCTGTGGCCGACTGGTTAAAATCACAAAATACTTCCAGTCTCACCCATGTTCGAGCGCCTGAGAAGATTTTGTCTGCATGGATGTGTTCCGTTGGTCCTAGTGATTAACGTAAATACGAAGTAGTTCCCTTAGAAAGTCTTCCATGAAGGCATCGCTCTCCTTAAGCATATATTCTCTGTGAGTTTCGCCATATGCAAATAACCCTATTAATAATGGTATAGTAGCGATATTAAACTGTAACAGTGAACTCAAGAAATATAAAAAACTGAGCTCTGTCTTTATATATATATAGATATAGATATATATATATATAAGCCGAAATCTGAAAATAGTAAGTTATTAAAAAACTGGTAACTAGCTAATACGCGTTAAATGCTGCTGCAATTTAGCAAAATTTAAAAAAATATCAAAAACAGTGAAACGGATATTGTTCGGAGGTTGGAAACGGATATTGTCTTGGGTGCGCCAACTTAGCTTCTTTAAGGGTATGGGCGACATTTCATCATGCCAACGGAAGTAAATACTACAGATAATTAAATACTACAGAATAAATACTACAATAATAAATACTACAATAATAAATACTACAGTAATAAATACTAATAACAAATACTACAGATAATAAGTAATACTACAGATAATCCCTTAGCAAGGGCTGTCTACCTAGAGGAAGTACGTCATCGAATGACAACCATTGCCTGCCATACCACAATAAGCTATTTTCTCCCTTTTTGGCGTCAAGGCTGTTCTCCGAATATCCCAGCGAAACTTTTTAAATCGTAGTCCATCGAAATAGCAGGTATAAGACTACACAAAGGAGTAAATAAATTACTTCAGAAAAAATAATAACAAAACTTTAAAAACAATTTTCAACTAAATATCATAAAATCAGAGAGGTTTTTACATTTCTCAGTGGCACTTTCATCAGGGGGTTGGAGCTAGAGAAATGTAAAAATCATTGCTCTTATATGAGCTAATCAATGAATAACTTGGCAAGACCAAATAACTTAATAATACTTAAATAATAAGTCTTTAAATTAAATTTTTCATTAGCTGTAAAACCCTTAAAGGTTCTGATAGGAATAGAGCACCGTTTAAGTAAATATTATCTTAACTGTATAATAATAAAAAGTAAAATAAAGGGGGAAAATGTCTTCGGGCACAATTTATAACACAAGAAAAAGTTAACTTTGTTTCTTAATCATTTATTACTAATCAAACTCCGATCCGATATAGAAGAAAGATGTTTAAGGAATTAAATGAATAAATAACGTAACAGGTTATAATTAAAAAATGAATAGTTCAAATAATAAAATATTTAAATAAATAATATAATAAGCAAATGAATTGAGGAGTAATATATAAGTAGAATAAAAAAAGTAATAACGTTATAAGTTTAAAAAAACAGTAAATTTCTGAAATTTTGTTTCTTACTTGAAAACAGAACTTGGCAATTTTTGACTTTTGACTATTTTGATTTTAATTTATTTTTATGATTCGGACTCATTATTTTGATTATTATTTCCATTTTGAGTTCAGCATTTTTTGTTTTCCAAGAGAGTATTTTCCCGGTAATTTCCAAATTAAATTTGTTTTGTTATCTGATTCATAGTTACGCTTTTTCAACTGCGTGTTTTCCTTCGTCTGCTTATTTAAAGAAAGCCTGAAATTAGAGTATATATATTTTAATATAAAAGAACTCTTTATATTTTAACTAAAGGCGCAAAATAAAAATTGAGAGTTTAAAGAATAAAGAATAAAAAATCTGAAACGATTCAGATTTTCACAATCGCACAAAATGCAAAGAATTTAATTAAAAATTTATTGATTTATTTTATTATTATAGATTATTGATACAGATGGCTTGGGTGGAATTGCGAAACATTTTATAGGATATTAGATGAGTATGCTGTAAGGTATTTTCTCCCTCCTTTCTTCCTGCTTTCGTGGTGTAATTAGAAGCATACTCGACTCGTATTCGAGAGGTCTTGGGTTCGAGTCCCGGCTAGGGCACTTTACATTTTACATTTTTTACGTCTCCTACTTAAAAAAAACCTAATGGCTCTACAAGTGGCGCCCGAACTAAAAAAAAATGTAGTGGACGATAATTCGTCACCACTAGGATTTGGCGATTGGTTCCCCTAATCCCAGTCGCTCTTTAAAAGGAAGAGTATATAAAGTATTTTCTCCTTCTTTTCCGCATGCTTTCGTGATGTAATTGGAAGCATACTCAAAGCGTATTCAAGAGGTCCGGTTTTCGAGTCCCGGCGAGGGCAGAATATATGTCTCACGCCTGCTACTTCAAAAAACCTAAAAAGTCTACAGTACATTTAGACTAACATGGGAATATGGGTATTTAAAGTGTGAAAAAATATGTAATGCAACTTTATTAAAATATTTAACGCTTTTTAATTAGTTATATCATGATTTAAATACATTGCTATGTAAATCAATTAATTTAAAAAGCAAAAACTGCATTTATTTCTTTTAAATAGTTTAATTTGATAATGAATAACAAGCAGATTAAATACGAAAGAATAATATCTTATGTTTTCCGAATGGAGACAAACTCGAATGAAAAATGAAACAACACATTAAAATGAAGCAACACAAAATCACGTTTCGAGACTAATGGGTTAAAAATAAAAGGAATAAATACGTTAAGTTATATTTGCATAGACAAAATAACAAATGATTTACAGAATGCTGAATGAATAAAAAAATAAAATAGTGAAAATAATTTTAAAGAATCTGAAAGCTTTCAGATTTTACTCCACGCCCGAAGGGGCTTTTTTTTTAATGTTTTGTGTGCTACCTTTATTTATTAAATATCATGTTCTTAGCACTTAAACCATAAAATTCAATTCAACAGCAATATCGCAAAATAATTTTAAAATGAGCATATCTTTAGAATTTCTGATACACAGTCTCTCGTGCTGGAGGTAAAAATGTTTTTTTTCGTACAATGTTGCCATTGCTCGCTTTGAAATTGCTGAGTTTGTTAATCAAAAATTCTTTAATGTCTGACAAAATATGAAATAGATCCTAAAACAAATTCCGAATTCCAAATTAGGGCTTCCAGATGCCCATAAACGGTGAAGGATTACATTATTCAAAATTTGAAGGTTGTAGGTACCGTCGTTTTATCACGCTGAGAGAAACGTACATACATTTAATGCAGATTCTTCATTATTGTATTTCCTTAACTATAATGTAAGGCGATAATATTTGGTGGCAACAATTTGAAAAGTGATATGCCGTATAGAGTGATTCAACTCAAAATGCCAAAACGAAATTAATAGCCCTTCTGGGCCAACGCCCTTTAGTCTAATAAACTCAATTAAATCCACAGTTGTGTTTTTGAAGGAACATGGCAAAATTGACCAGAAATAAAATCTTCATTTCTCCTCTCATAGTCTTTTTTTTTTTTTGTCCTACTTTTTTTATAATGGTTTCGTAAAATTGTCTCTATAACTTCTGCTTTTCAAATAAAAATACGTATGTCCTTTTACTAGTCATGGATAAATCTTATCCCTGGCTTAACATTTAATAATACTCAACAAGCCCTTAATGAAACATTTTATAGCATTCGCGTTTGTCCACCTTCCTTTGTCGTAAAGCCTATCTTCATCGAACTCGAGATCATTTCAGTGTGGAGCTACGAATTCATTTCCGCTCATTCTCTCAGCTCTGAGCTTCACTGGAGAGATGGGGAAAATTCAAATGGCAAACCTAAAACAGATGTCGCCATTCAAGCACATCTTTAAAATATTTCCTAAAACCTTCATTCATTGTTCGCTTATGTAAGTACGTTGAGAAACATAATTTACTGGCGTATTCTTTGTAGTGTTATTAATCTCGAACAGTTAATTGGCGAGTCGTGCTTTCATGGGAATGTTGCCAACGTTTGGACATCGTTTTTACATTTCCGGATCTTAGAATTGTAGTTTTCGAAAGAATGACAGAAAAAGAACTTTTGTTTAAGATATTATATAATTTAATTTATATAATAACTTAGTATGTAAAATAAAATATAATTTTGTGATTCAAAACTATATTCTCGGCTGTGTTAGTGCAATAATGTGCATGTAAGCTTTCCCTTCAGTTACTAGAAGGATATAAGAGTAATATGCCAATTTGAGCTTTATATCTTCCAAATGGTATAGTGGCTAGGGAAGTCTATTGCGATAACGAAGGCCCGGGTTGAAATCCCGGAGAAGGCACGATTACAACTGTCTGTCTCTTCATACTAAGCAAAGGTAGCCTCCTATGTCCACTACTTCTGGCCTTAGGAGAGGCCAATGCTGAATAGGCAAATGCCCTCCATTTGATTAAAAAGAAAGTTTGAATTTTATGATTAAGAAAATTCTGTTTTATACTGGAATTAATTTTAGGAAAATACTTCGCGCTTTTCCAAAGAATGTCACTCAGAGTTTATAAGGTATATCTCCCACATTCTTAGCCTGGTTCGATTCCCGGCAAAGGAATTGCATAGTTTTCATGTCTCCTGCTACTAAATAACCTAATGTCTCTACAAGTTCTGTTTTTGAAGAAGCTGTGATTTTTAGCATATATTGCTTTAATTAACCGGTATTTTAAAGCATATATCGCTATTTCGTTTAAGAGTCCGTCTTCACTGTTTTGTATAGGAAAAAATTTGGTCTTGGAAGGAGGAACATATTCGTTTGAACTGTATAAGATAAAGTTGTAAATTTAACCTAAGTTTAAAACATAACTTTATCTTTAATTTCCAAAACAGATTAGTTGCAGTGCTATAAAACCTTCAAACCAGTTAATAATGTCAAAGTTTTGTCTTCGTTCAACTTAAACAGGAATTAAAAATACAGACGCATTTTAAAAGACTCGGAGGCGGTCTCTCATTTTCATGAGCCTCTACCGATTTCAATTTGGCTTCTTATTCTTGTACCGTTTAACTCTAGCAATAGTATACGTTACAAAGTGAAGTTCAAAAAGAATTATCCGATTTAAAATTTTTGTGCTTTTCTAAAAATTACAAAATAAAATAATAAATATCATATAAATGCGAAAGAATAAACGCCTATGTAATAGTAAATAAACAGCAGAGAGCGCTTGTCTTTTAAAAGGCACTTTCTGGAAAAGTAAAATGGTATCCAAACAACAGAAAGCGGTTTGCATATTGTCTTTTTCCCGATGACAGTTGGATAAAATGGACTAGATTGCCTAGTTTGGAGCAGCTCATGTCCTAGATCTTCCCATTTCACCCTCTACGAATTCTAGGAGTTTGTGTAATATCAGGTGCTTATGAAACCTAAGCTCACAAGTTTAAAAGAAACTTAAAAAATCGCATTTCTACTGCTTTTGAAATAGTGATCATTGACATAATGAAACGTACTTGGCAGAAATTATCATATTTCTTCGATATTGTACGTATAATTACGAAAATCAGATCGACCATTTGTAAATAAACTTTAAGGCACGTTTCCTTTATATCTATATTTATGTATATAAGGTATTTCTCCCGCCTTCGTAACATGCCTTCGTGGTGTAATTATCAGCATACTCGGCGCGTATTAAGAGGTCCGAGTCCCGGCGAGGGCACTGCTCATTGTTCATGACTCTTGCTTCAAAAAAATGCTAATATCACTACAGTGACGCCCGAACTAAAAAAGGTGGTGGGTGATGATTCTCCACCACCAGAATTTGGCAATTTGGTATCCTAATCCTCAGTCGCCCTTTAAAAGGGGCAGTATATAAGATATTTCTCCAGCCTTGTTCGTGGTGTGATGGTCAGCACACTCAGCACGTAACGAGAGGTCCGAGGTTCGAGTCCTGGCGAGGGCACTGCTCATTTTTCATCACTCCTGCTTCAAAAAAATCCTAATGCATATACATGTATTACTTATTTTGCATTATTAATCTTCCGAATTATAAAAACTTGAAATTGAAGACTTCTTTCTGAATTAGCCTGTAGAATAAATTGCCCCGAATAGAAAAATTTAATTTTACTTTTTTCGAGTCTCTGAGTATCAAATTTTATAATACTGTTTACGCTAATTTCTAGTCTAGTTACCCAACTTTTCTTTCAGATATGGTTTTTGAGCAGTCAGATTTTTACTTCTGGGAGGTACATTATCGTAATTCTGATCGTCCAAGCCATTATTATTTACGATAATTGCCTTAAAATAATTGTACCTGTAATACATCCCGTTTTAGAAAGTAGTAGTGAATTAGGATTTCGGATCTCGTTTACCTGTTTCATCGTGCATGCATTCTAAAGAAAGCGTTTGCTTTTCTCATTACACAGCTTTTAACTTTTGCGAGAAAAAACTTTAGAGCATCAGTTGGAGAAAATCAAAATATATCTTAAACGACATGCTACGCCATGGCGGGGGGGGGGGGGGAACGGATTCCAGAATCTCCTACTACCAAACCACTCAAGAGGACTTTCGACTGGCCAGTATTTCACGTGTCCCTATACTGTTTAAATGCTAATACATACATTACAAACATTCATGGTTGATCCGAACATGGTCCCCACGATACTCAGCCAGCATCGCTAGCCACTATACCAAACAGGGCGGAAAAGGCAATATGCGTCCTCACTAATTAGGCTTACCTTATTGCTTTTCCCATTGGCTACTAACGAATGCTTCCACGATTCTTTTCGATGCTGGCATGCCATGTGATCGCTGATACTGCGAGTTCTCTCAGAAGACTTAGTAGATATTTCCCATTGTTTGCATTATTTCTCCATTTTCCAGAGCCCAATGACAGTGCACTAGGGGGAAGGGGGTACTCCGACCTGGCAAGTTCTAGTAGCTGCCTTAACACAATTAAACGCCCCCAACCCCTAGAAGCGATCTCAGAAGGCATAGCCCCTCCGGTCAACCCAGGGAGGACGACTTTTGTTTCTCAAATTTCGGGTTTTGAATCAAAAGTCAATGGTGGACGGCCACGCATCCACCAACAAAGTTTGACGTCGGCCGTTCCCCATTGTTGACCAAGGGTAACCAAACCTCCAAGTACAAACCTCGACTTCAAACCATTTAAAGTCCCCATAACAAAGTAGTAGACAAGACAGTACCATATGGTCCCTGCCAAGCCTGAACCTACCACTGTACAAGGCGATGGTTCTGGTTACTGAGTAGAGAGTTAATTTTACCCCAGAAGTCAAGTCTCTCTAAATATTGATCTAGCCAGTACGCCAAGATTGCCAGTCCCAGTCGACCCCCGGAGGAGGGGGAGGGCTTCAATGACAACATTTGAGTGGAAAAGTGAGGTCTCGCTGGTCTCTCAACCTCCTTGTTTCTTGTAATATAAATTAGACAATCATTTTACTATGCAACTTTCTGCTTCATGTTAACCGACCGCTACCTCAACTAATTATGTAAACTGAGGGATGTGATTCTTCTTTGAATTGAAAAAACATGAAGTTTCATACTTAATGTATCATTAATTACCCTTTATAATATGCAGCTAACACACTACATTTATTTCAGATGTTAAGCTATATTTATGACTCATACTGCAGAAAAATAAAGCCAGTATAAGTTTGTATTGTAAGAAAGCAGAGCCGAGTCCGAATGAGATATTTTGAGTTAATAATAAAATAAATATTGTTAAGTATATCAAAATTACTACAATATATTACACAATAAAACTACTGTAAGTTTTATTTATGAAAATACTTTAATACATTTTACATCACTTTTCAAAATAGTATATTCAGTTAGTTATTTAGCAATTTATGTTGTCTCTGGGAGACAACATAAGGTATAAATTTCTTAAGTGATAGTTTTATTAAACCAGGGATTCCCAATTCTTTTTCTTTCATAGAACTCTTTTAAAAGAATTGGGATTTTTCGTCGACCTCTTGACATTTTTCTCTGTAATATACAGCATACGACACAGCCGTAATACAAATAAATGTACATGAATAACTGAAAAATAACAATTAGACTAAGAATATGAACAAAGGTTTTGGAATAAATGATTCATTTGATTTATATTTTATTATTATTATTGTTATTAATTTTACAAATATTAAAAAATTTTCAGAAACAAAATCAAATCTATTAACTGTACAAAATTTCCAATTTAATTAATGTGACGACTTGATTAAATTGATGAAATTTTTTAATGAAATATTACTTAACTTAATTCTTAAATGGCCTCTTTCAGAAGGATTCCGGCTGTTTCTTGTTTTCCATAGTAAATTACTGGCTTGACTAGAATCCGCTTCCGCGAGGAAAAGTCGGTAATGTTTGGTCCGTAACAGCTTTTGTTTCTAGGAAAATATTATTGATTTTTAAAACATTTTAAATAATTTTAGTTTATTTACTCTTACATAATTTTATAGCTTCCTATATTCTTTTTCCTCACTACATGATTTAGTTTTATATCAGCAAACAATTAATTACTAATTTTATTAAATTTCGTTTTTGCAATCAATGGTCTCATGGTTATGCCAATCAGCTGCAGGTGCATATTCGGTTATCGACCTCCAGTCGACCCTCTTGATCATCATAGACCCCCTTTAAAATTTCATCAGCCCCAGGGAGTCAATACTGAGCTCGTTGGGACCGGCTGTTTTAGACCATTGCTTACAGTTTCAGAAGGAAATCAAAGGAGTAGACATTCAGAGTAAGATAGTTTTAAAGGTATTCTAATATCCTTACTGCTTGCCTTCGCACTGTAACTGGAAAGCTCCGGGTGGCCGGAGTTTAAATACCGCTGAGGGCACTGTGGACGATTTCCGTTTCTTGATTTCGAAAAATTCTAAAAGCTTTTACAAGTAACACACGAACTGAAAATTGGTGGGTGCTTCCGAACCAAAAGTTGACAGCTACAATTCGCCCCCACCAAGATTAGGCTACCAGATCTCTTTCTCCCTTCTTACCAAATGCCTTAGTTGTGTAATTGGAAAACACTTTTGGCTAGCAAATGGAAGATCCAGGATTCGAATCCCGGAGAGGGCGCTACATATTTTTCACGTCTGTACTCTAAAATAAAACTAATGACTCTACAGCATGACACCTTTTAATAAAAATCTGCGAAAATATCAGTTTTGGAATAATATAAAATTCAATTTCATCGGATAAATAGTTCCGAATTTTCGTATTGCTACGTTTTTCTTTTTATTCTATGAAAGAAAGAAAAAACAATTCTTTGATTTTCTTTGTATTCTATGGAATACTTTTTATTTCTTTTTTTTTTGTAAGTCTTTGTATTCCATGGGAGAAAGAAGCAATTCTTTTTATTTCTTCTTCCTATTCTATAATTCTTCTTTCTATTCTATGGAAATTTTTAGCTTATTCTTTTGTATTCAAGCGTTTTTGGAGTAAAAAATGTGTCTTAAAATATTTGTTTTGGAATAATATAAAAATTCAATTTCATCAGATAAATAGTTTCGAATTTTTGTATTCCTTTTTTTTCTTTCTGCTCTGTGTCTGAAAGAAGAAGAATTCTTTGTTTATCTTTGTATTCTATGGAATACTTTGTATTTCTCTTCTTTATAAGTCTTTGTATTTCATGGGAGAAAGAAGCAATTCTTTTTGTTTCTTCTTTCTTTCTTTCTATTTCTTCTTCCTATTCTATATTTGTTCTTTCTATTCTATGAAAATTTTAAACTTATTCTTTTGTATCCAAGCTTTTTTAAAGTAAGAGATATCTCTTACAATATTAGTTTTGGAATATTATAAAAATTCTATTTCATCGGTAAATAGTTTTCGAATTTTTGTATTTCTTCTTTTTTCTTTCTATTCTGTGAAAGAAAGAAGAAGAAATTCTTTGTTTTTCTTTGTATTTTATGGAATACTTTGTATTTTTATTCTTTGTAAATCTTTGTATTCCGTGGCAGAAAGAAGCAATTCTTTTGGTTTCTTCTTCCTATTTTTTTTCCTATTCTATATTTCTTCTTTCTATTCCATGGAAATTTTTAAACTTATTCTTTTGTACTCAAGCTTTTTTAGAGTAAAAGATGTCTCTTAAAATATTCGTTTTGGAATAATATAAAAATTCTATTTCATCGGAAAAAAATTTCGAATTCTTGTATTTCCGCTAATGAAAACTTTAAAACCAATTCTTTTGTATTCAACATTTTTAAGGTAAAAAATCTTCATTTGAGTACTTTATGTCGTACAAATATTGTTAAAGGGAATTAATGTATAACTTTCTGTTAGCACATATGCTTACAATCACCAACATGACATCTAGGAAACATTTACCATTGATACTTCGGAATCATTTTTACCTTATGAAGAAATTACTTTTGTTCCATTAGTTCAATTAAGACACTTTTCTTCTTAACTCACGAGCACATGTCAGTTTCAGTTTCGTATATTTTTGTTAAAAGGTTGAACATGACAAAAGGCAAAAGTTAAAATATTTACATTGTCGAATTTTTGTCCTAAACTGGGAACAGTGATTCATGGAGATATTTAGTCCTTTTTGAAACATTTTACATCAGTTTCTCCAAACTTCAATATATTGTTCACTATTTAGTCATCTTACTGACTCAACTACTCTTAAACTGACATTATTCATTTCTAAAACAAGTTCAATCCTTCTAATACATTTGGAATTGTTGCATAGTTTTAAATATCAGAATTAAATGCCAGAGAACTACAATTCATTCGGATATTCGTAAAATTCATATAACGAATTCGTTTTTAAAAATTTTCTTTATTAGTTTTAAAGGATCGCTTACGCATTTACTGAAATGCAAAATTAACGAATTTTGTTTTATTGATTCTCAGTGATGATTATTATTTGGATTAATTATAATTGTTATTTGAACAAAGATTACACATTTTTTCGCACGGAACAAAATTCGAAATACACACTTTTGTGCAAAATCAAAGAAAGCAATTATCTTTTGCTTGCTTAAAATAGCTATTACTAAATCGTGTACTGAAACAATTGTTTAGTGGGAAGACAAAATATATTTCTTTGGTTGTGGAGAATGGTTAGAAAAAGGAAATACTGTGATTCGTAAAGAAACTGTGCTGCTAGTCAAGAGCGTTTCAAAACTTCTGAACTAAACATGCAATCCTAATCAAGTTAAATGAACCCATTACGCTCGTTATCGTAAGAAAATAATTGCTACAAGTGACAGGAAAGGGAATAGGCATAATGAAAGAATATATCTGATTGTAACGAAAGTTTTCCGCCAAAAGTCATTCTTAATAAAGTTGGGGAAAAAACATGAAAGCAGTACCTTTGTTGCGGGTAGTCATCACCATCCAAATCTATGATTTTCTTCCAAAGTTTTAGTAGTCTTTTCAAAGCATTCGACCCAGAAACTTGGTGGCCGCGAGTTCAAAAACAGATCAACCTCGTTTCGGATGTCCTGTGCAGAATAGAAGATCGTGCCAGCAAGATGTAGCTGCATGTGTGAAAAAAGGTAGAAGTCCGAAAGAACGATGTCGGGGCTATGTGGTGGATGTGACAAAAGATCCTACTCGAGGCCTTGCAGAGTCCAGCCGGTGAACACAAACACATGTGGCTTTACATTATCTTGATGGAACATTACCTTTTTTTGCGCCGGAACTCAGTTCGATGTTTTTCCTTGATAGCAACCTCAACACGGACTGACATCTTGCTTTATATCTTAGCGTACCGACTGTAGTAGTCGAGGGTTTTATCTTTTCTAGATACTCTTTTTGGATAATACCATGGCAATCCCACCAGATACAAAGCATGATCTTTTTGTTAGGCAAATTACGCTTTGCGATGCTGCCGATGGGGCTCAAACTCATTTTCAGCCTATATTGTTGAGTAAATCCACTTTTCATCACAAGTGAGGATCCGGTCCAGAAGTTTGTCCTTGAGTTGATATTCAAGCAGGTTAGTGCACGCGCGAACACTTCTCTCCTTGTCTGCTTGAGTCAGCTCATGCGGCACCCAGCGAATGATCTTGAACGTCAAGTTTATGCTATGCGTAGCGCGACATGGTACTAACGGCTAACTCTTTAGCAAGCTCTCGAGTGGTTGCATACTGATTTTCTTCCACAGGTTCTAGGAGACGGGCCTCATCAACATCAGCGAGCCGGCCAGAGGGCTGTGCTTCTTGGATGTCATAGTCCTTGTTTTTGAACTCTCGATAGCAAATCGTCACAGTGTCATATGATACAACATTAGTACTTCAAGCTCTACAAATGATTTGATGACATTCTGTAGCTGACTTTTTGTAACAGAACTGAAAGCAAATGATGAGTATAATCTAGTAGCTTAATAGTTCCATTTCAGACACCTTACACTTAATGATAACGCTATTTTTTTACAAATTTCACAACACAGTGTTCTAAAGCAAATCTGTTTCTTTAAAATGCCAAAAATCGTTTGACAATCTATGATTAAATAGGCCAACGCGAACTGTTTGCGCAAACGATATTTGTGGTGGTGAGAAACCTTTTTTTAAAATTTGATATTTTAGCCTGTTTGCAGAACAAAGCGCCTGTTGTGGCTAAGCAGCGTTATCCAGAATAGACAAAGAACACTAGCCATATTTTTAAGGTATATTTGAGTTTTTGACAGCATTTATATGTATGTATTCGTTTAACTTTTTAACTACGTATAGACTGTTATTAACAGATAAATTGCTATTAATTATGTCTTAAAAATATTTTTCATGACACATTTTATTGTATTTATGTGGACTAAAAATTTTTCTCTCACTAACATTTTTTTCATTTATAGTACAACTTATTTAGTTTTTATAACAGGCTTTTATTTGCCTCAGAACTATGGTTTGCCTGATTGAGCTAGGGCATTAGCTTCCAAAAAACAGAACGTGCGCTTAAATTATAATAAATGCAAATAGGCAGTGAGGTCGACAAAACAATCGCATGTGTCATGTAGTAAGCAAAATACACGAGGAGATATATAAATTATCAACACTTCTAATTAGCTCCCCAATCGAGAACAAACGAGCGGTGAAGCTTCAAGCATGAAGAAAACATAGACTGAGCTATACATATAAACAAAAACAAATGCTACAAAATACAATAACAATGAAAGACATAACTGTTTTCCTTAATTAATACAGCATATGTATAAATATTTATTAAAAGAAATGTATATAGTTATTTATGCTTTTTTATTACGTGGTCTGTTACCTTTAGTTTTCCTTTCTGTTGACAAGATTTTAGAACGTTTTTGCCAGTTTTTGAAGTAAAAAACTAAATGCATTTAATAAGAAATGAATTATTTATTGTGAATTTGCTTCAATATAAACTGTTTTAAAAATTTAGAGGGACATGAAGAAAAAATATTTTATCTAAATATTTTATCTAATCAGTTATATAAAAGCAGCTTTAGTCATGGCATATCATAAAGTTTCTATAAGGGCACTTAAGTTCAAATTTGACTTTCGAAATTGTTAATAGTATTTAAAAATTTGATATCATTTGCCTTTCAAACATCTGATTTTCCATTTGATTATAATAAGAATGCGTACATTTAGTTTTAGAGCACCACATTTCAAGAATGAAACTTAATTTATTTAGAAACTTAATTACATAAAATTTATCAAACTTCAGTATCAGAGAAGTAAGATTTGAAGTTTCTATTATGTTCATGAATTGCTTGATAAAAAAAATGAAGTGTTTTTTATTTCCAATTTGAAACTATAAAAATATTCAAGATTCTATTTTGAAGCAATAAATATTTATTTCTTATGCATCAGGTGTAGTTCTCTAAAAATGTATCATTCTAGAAATGCATAAAATTCTTGTTTTAATACCGAAACGATCCACGCGTTATTAAACATTAGGTTTTTCTGACACAGACAATTTTAATGGAAAGGCAATTGATTACAATTCATTATATGTGCATAAATGTAATAATTTTATAGTAAGTTTGTAGGGGCATTAGGTTATTTTTTAAGCAGAAGACGTGAAAAATGAGCATTGTCCTCTCCGGGACTCGAACCTCAGACCTCTCGAATGCGAGCTGATTGTGCTGACCATTACACCACGAAGGCATGTTAAGAAGACTGGAGAAATATCTTATACACTTCCCCTTTAAAAGGGCGACTGGGGATTAGGGGACCCAATTCCCAAATCCTGGTGGTGGAGAATCATCATCCATCACCACCTTTTTTAGTTCGGGCGCCATTGTAGAGACATTAGGATTCTTTTGAAGCCGGAGACATGAAAAATGAGCAATACCCTTGCCGAGACTCGAACCTTGGACCTCTGGAATACGAGCCGAGTGTGATGACCATTACACCACGAAGGCGGGAGAAATACCTTATAAGTTAACATACATAATTTAAATATCGCTTCAAAAACTAAGCAAAATTTAAGCTTATATTAACTAAAAATTTTAATAAATGCTCTAGGTCTGCGTTTTCATAACAAAGAATTCTAGTATTATCTTCTTTTTAGTATTTCATCTCTCTAAATTTTTCATTGAGTCGTTTTGATAAATTTTCTCTTGGTCATTTTAATTTCTTTTTTTTTCATTACATTTTAGCTCATTTTACTTTCATTCATATCATACTTTGTTAATTTTGTTCCGTTTCTTGTTGTATTTTCATTTATTTGGGTTTGTGACAATGTTTTCAAAAATCAACCGTGTTTCTAATTTACATATGATGTCTTAAAATTAATTTTATGTTCAGATACATAATGTAAAATAGCCCTATTAATTTCATCTTTTCTTAATGCAAAATTATCTATCAGGGCCACAAAATTTCTTCAAATTTCTAACAATCTTTTTACAGTACCTAACAACTTACAACAACTCATAGCTCTGTCTAACTTTTATTGTTAGACGGAAGAGAAATACCTAAATTTTAACTTTCAAATTCGGAGTATCATGTCTTACTTAATCTGATATCACTTGAAAAGCTCACTGCATTTTAAAGGAATCTTGATATGCGTCCGTCTTCTTCAACAAGTAAAATTACTCGGATTACTTCAAAATGCATCATACAGACACTAGTTGTATTTGTGTCCGTATTATTATTCATTCACGTTTAAATGCACTCTTGATTAATAATTTATATATCTAAAAGATTACATGCAAATTAAAATTTATATTTTGCCCTCTGCTATTCGAATTCTACATCATACAAGCCTCCCAACAGGAGCAATGGTTAGCGACGCTGACTGCCGTACCGAAGGTCTCGGGTGCGAGTACCAGAGAAGGCATGGATGTTTATAAATGTATAGTGTCTGTATGGCATGGGGGCATTCTAACAATGCTCTCAGTTGCCGAAAGACGTCTCGAGAGGTTGGTATCAGGGAAGTGGGCTGGTGGGAGACCCTTGGATCCGTCCTCCCGGGGTGCTCTCTATCAAAATTGGGAACGGAACTGAGCAAATCGTACTATCACCTGTATAGTGCTCAAGATTCTTGCCACTGACAAGCGCAATCTTGCACGCCTGCCAAGTTGAATTTCATAAGCTTCTTCTAATATTGTTGTCAAACAAGTGAGATAAATCTCAACAACAACAACATTATACAAAGACAATCTACGCTGCTTCTCTGGAGTAAAGAGATTGCTCGTTCTTCGCCCTCTTGAAACACACTGACTCCTAAATCACTTTATCATGAGTCCCACTCGAACCCCTCTTGAAGCACGTTGATTCCAAAATAACTTTGTTTGTTTGACTCTAGTGAAACAATCGCGTTTGTTTCAATCTTCATGAACAGAGGCTTATTTCGTGTAGAACATGAAAGAGGTCTAGAATTTTATCATTAATTTAAAATGTTTACAAATTTTGGATCTATAACGATGACTGACATTGCAGACGCATTCATGAATGTTCTACAATTCTAACTCTGTAAGCTTCATGGAAAATCTTTATCACTTTGCTATCTTTACTATTGTCACATATATAACAAATATAATTATTATAAATAATTCTCTAATCCCATTCAAAAGGAAAACAGCGTTAAAATTTCTTTAATGTTTACATATTCTCACGCTCTGGTGTGTAACCACTAGAACAGATTCATATATAATCAGGGCTGCAGTGACATACCTCGTAAATAATCATGGCTACGACTGTTGTAGGCATCTGTTTGACTGAACGACTTTGCCCTCTACTATTCGAATTCCATTGAAAGTACACCAGTGGGAAAAAAATCCGTAATCTTACACATGTCTTTTATATCCATCAGTCTGTCGAAAAGACTTTCAGTTCCACAGATGTTAAGTACCCAAGCCACAAAACATTCTACAGTTACGAGTATCCATTCTTCCAGGGTATTCGCCCTAGTTTTAAATACAATAGCTAGCTTTCGTAATCACCATGCTGTCCAAGATGGTGGAATGAAATTTAAAATATGCATGTTCATATTTGGAACCGAACATTTTTCATATCGTAATGTTGTCGTAAGTAGTGGTTTAATAACCGAGTTCGGCTATAAGTTCTTTATTTCTGTGTTAGACACTTTATTGTATTACGAAAACTCATCATGTTTCATGATCACCTTTATGCCAGATGCTTTTAAATCATAAATACTAACGTAACTTTAACCATTGTTAGCATCCGATATGGAGTCTTTGTAATAATCTTTCCTGTACGCTTGATAAATCAAGTCTTTTTCCCTTTCGTTCCTCTTTAAAAGAAAATTTTCCGACTTGCGGCCATGCTCGTACATTGTTCATTCAGGCTTTATGGGGGAATCATGCAGATGCCACCATTAAAGTCATAAATTTGATCTGGTATTCCTAGATGCGCAGAATTCTTGAAAATCGAATTTCACGCACTTTTTAAATTATGGGATGGATGGTTTGGGAAATGAAGGGAAGTTTCTTTCCTCTCGCTGTTAAATTGCCGTTACCTCTTTCTGTTTTCAAATAGAAAATATTTTAAATGCCTCATTCTTTGCAAAGTTATTAATTATATAAATTATTATTAATTCGATTATTGTTGATTATTATTCATTCACATTTTAAATGCACTCTTGATTAATAATTTATATATCTAAATAATTACATCAAATTAAAATCTTTATAAAAATAACAACTAATACATAATTATTAATCTAAGTACTTAAAAAAAAGGTAGATGCCTGAATTCTAAAACGAACAAAACTACGAAAAAAGATGTCTGAAACGTGCTTCAGTTATCAGATACAACAGATGCTTAAGAAATTTACAAATATTTTTTGCGGAAAATTCTACTAACTATTAGCATGTTCTTCTAGGATAACTGATAATAATGACAGCAAAAACCTGTTTTGAGTACTGTATGTATTATCAGTCCTAGATTCCACATGACATGTGAAATATACATCCTTTGTCGGAAAAGTTCCAGGACAATTTTTTTGTAATTCCGGAGTTTGCAGCACTAACAAGGAACACATATTATGTTACCTGGTATGTGCTCCTACTTGACATGAGCTTGGTCATGTTTCCATGCAAACTTACTAGGTGGTAGGACTGTGCTTAGAAACAAATTGTTCGAATTGTCGCATTCGTTAAGGTGACACAACGGATGCTGATTGTGAGCAAAGACTGAAAGCTAAATTCTACGTTAAGCTCGGGAAAACCCCTAGGGAAACTTGAACATGATTAAGCAAACGTATGCAGGCGACGCACTTTCAAGAAGTCGTGTTTTCGAGTGGTACAAAAGGTTTCGCGAAGGCAGAGATTCAGTGCAAGATGATCCCAAGCTGGTCGCCCGTCAGTAGCACATACCGATGCAAACGTGGAGCGTTTAAGGCAGTTATTGCAAGAAGTCAGTCGTGTAACTCTGCGTATGATATCAGAAGAACTGAATTTGAATCGTGATGTGTGTCATACGATTTTACGCGAAGATTTAGGGAAACGGAAACTTAATGCAAGAATCATCCCTCATTCACTAACAGATGAACAGAAAGAGTACAGACGAAGAACTTCTGCTAAACTATCGAACAGAGCCAGACGTGATCCCACAATTGTGTCAAAGATTATTGTGATTTTTTCTTGTTTCCGTGAGAGAAAAGGTGACTGAAAGGAAAGCTTCATCAAGATTATTTCAGACATCCAACAAGCTGTAACAAATGAGCTTGCAAGCATCGTAGTTGAAGATTTTCCTGCTTGCTTCCAAGACCTCTAGAAACTTTGCCAGTTGTGTATAGATAGCCAAGGGTCCTAGCTTTGATAGCAGCTAGGATCATTACTTGGTAAATGCTATTCTATTTTTTACGATCTTTGTCCTGGAACCTTTCTGGCAAAGGATGTATTTTTTAAATGAGAAGCTTTAGGGAAGATTCTTCTACCACCCCAATAAGTAGGTGTTACTGTTTCAAGTACTGATGAAATCCTCTGCATTATAAATACAGTTTTTCTCAATCGATGATGCATAAGACTTTTCCCTTATCTGCGTTTTGACATCAGAGTAACAAAGTTAGTTATTTAAAGTTATTTTTTTATCTAAGCTTCTCAATAACATGCTGCATTTGATCTACATCCTGAATGTTGTTAACAAAATAAATGTCTAACATCATATAACACATACGTTGCAAAATTCTCTTTTATGTTACTATATTTGCTGTCGTTCTGCATCTGGAATACAATGAATTTTTATTCCGGATGAGGAATGATAAACGATGAAATTTTTATTTACATATAATAGATTATAAACTGATTATTTTCGCGTTGATCAAACTGGAACTGTTTTCGTTTGCAGACTACTTTGTCTGCACTTATCTTGTATTATTAATTTCAACTATTTTTTACAAGATATACTTTGATTTTAGCTTTTATATTCCGTTTTTTGCAAAAGTTAGATAAGTTTTAAATTCGGTAAAAGATTAAGTTTAATTTTGCGGTGGTGTTTTATTTAAGGGCAATTGAGCAATAGCGAGAGTTGCACCCTCATAACACGGAGGACCTTTATGCTTAGTTTAAAATTAGTTTGCAAGTTAAGTTCTATGCTTGTTATTTCTCCCAGAGCTTGATAAAAATGATTTGAGTTTACTCATCATTCGCTAACGTAGAATGTTTCCTCTTGCATTCTGTCGTTTATATTCAACAAAGTAAACAGTGTTCTTACATTGTTTTTTAATTTTCAGATACTCAATATAATTAAAAGTTACCCCCTTCAATTTTGAAAGAACTCGATTTGATTATGAAAATAATAAATAACAATTGAAAGGGCAGCTCTAGTGATCTTTGAAGTTTTCTTTCATTCTGAATTCTGTAAAAAACATTGCTATATCAAGAACAGTTTAAATGCGTAACATCCTTACTTCAATCCTGATCCTTCACGGGACTGGTGGTGCAGAATTATTTCTCATCAGGCGCCCTTGAAGCAGTTTCTTGCAAGAGACGGAATACATTGAGTAAAATACTCGATAATCATGGCATACCGTGGAAGCTGATGTTGGGCTTTACATTAAACATTTCAACAACTTTCCGAAACGATTCCTGTTTCCCTTTCTAAAAGATTTAAGAAGTAAATCATGAATTACTGATTGTTTATGCTTACTTAGATCAGGCATGGTAATAAAATATTGAAATAACACAAAGTTTAGGGAAAATTGTCCAAGTGTTTTTTAAATGACTTTTATAGCTTGGATTCTGAATAATGCCTCAAATTTATATTGTAGGGGTTTGTTTTAATTTTCTAATAGTTATTTTTAATTTTAAAACATATTTTCTATATTTTCTTGTTTCAAGCCTACAATTCCCTTCCAGAATGAGGTTTTAGTATAGCGTTTTATGTAAACGAGGTAGATCCAGTACTTATAAGAAGTCTCTGTCATTTTCACAGAAGTACTCAGAAGTTCTCAGTAGAGCGTGTTCTGCCTTCTGGCCACGTCGTTACTTTAAAAGCCAATCCCTGTAAGTTCGGCCGTATCGTTATATTCTTGTTAGTATTCACCGGTGAGGTTTAAATAAGGGCCAACTCAATTAGTTATTTCTGTGCAGCTTCTGCTAAGTTTTAGTTAGTGAGAATTAGTTTAGTTCCTTATTTTCTATCTTAAGTTCAAGTCCAAGTGGAGGCTTCCTGTAAGCCCGAGATGGGCCAACTGTGAAATGTTTCTTGAGTTAAAATAAAAGGGCATTTTAACCTTTCCTTGGACTTTTTTTTGCATTTTTAAGAAGTAAGCGAAGAGTCACTACACACTTCTCCAAGCATTTTAGTTGCCAAGGGCACTTATTTTAACTAGAATCTTATAATATTTATCGAATATAAGCCGATATGTGTGTAAGCTGAACGATAACATTTTTTTGCGAAAATTCAACCAAAATTGAAAACCAGTGTATAAAATGAATTTAAAATCGCCATCTAAATCCAGTTACATATATTGCCGAAGACGAAACTGAATTCTAACTTATTTAGACTTATCAGATAAGCTAAAGATAACAATTTACATTTAACTTCTATTCGAAAAAAAAAGGTGGGAGCATTACAGAAAGAAAGGGCATTTCTGACACGAATAAATATGTCTTCCTGAATTCGAACATCTTTTGACTATCTGTTTCATTAGGCTCTTTGGCAACAGCGCGTCAAGTTTTACTTCGTTTCTCAGCTGGATAACTATTCTCAAACAGTCACAAGAATTTTCCCCTCAATTGCGCTCTCGCTTTTACGAATAAAATACGATTTTTTTATTTCTGTTATATAGTGAAAGATGTCCAGACAATAAAGGATTACGGTATTCTGCTAGTTTTAAAATAAAAGCTGTCGCTTTTGTTAAGGAATAGTATGGATGCATCTACAGATGATATTATTTATGAGACGAATGACAATAATGCTATTTGTGAAGTAGAGACCAATGAATATGACATTTACTCAGACTTACCTAAAACAAAGCTTTCGCAGAATTGTTATAAAATTCCTAGTAGGGTAGTGATATTAAGGAATTTTTATTAAAAATGCTTTTTCTATTATTAAACCCAAGCATCTTTTTTGCAATTATATCTCTTTAAACTGATATCGAAACAGAACTCCAATTTTCAACAATAATTAAGAGTTTAAAAATTCTCGTTTTTCAACAGCTTATGATATTTATCCGTATATATGTGTGTGTTTTCCCTCCGGCATGTCAGATAAGCTGCATGATGTACCTCAGTAAAACTTCGCTAAAAAAGGCATTTCTAACCCTTGAATATTCTTTGCAAAAATGTGCATAGTCTTAACTGATAAATCTACTTACGTCATCTGTTTTCTGTTATTTTTCGTTTCATTTTGAGCTTGTACACAATCCGTTTCTTCCTTGCTGAAATAAAAAAGATAACCTATAATATTATCTCCTTATAATATGATAAGTTATACTTTAATAAACGAAGGAGAGTTTATAACCTGAGAGAAAAGAAAAAAACTGTGTTTACGATTAAAAAATCATTGATTGTTACTCATTTAAGAACTTATTTTCTCTCAGAATAAAGAAGAACATTATGCCTCAGAGTTCAGACTTGTTGAATAAAATGATTCGAAGTGCAAAACACTGTCATCCAAGCAAAAGTACACTAGCGTTCAAAATTTAAGCAACTTTTCTGATTTTGGCAGTAAATTCTCAAAACATCCACTATAGAGACATGAAATCCTTACCGCGGAGGTATAATATAGTACTTAAAAGATGAGGAGAATATAGTAGTAAAAACATTAATAGGATGTATACAGCACGAAACGAATAGAAAAAAGCTCTATTTATAGAATAGCATTGGTGCCAAACGTTTGGCCAAGAGAACAACAAAACGAAGAACCTTTGTAAGGAATATGACCTCACCTGCCCCAATGGTTGCTTTGCACCGTCCGTCGGTATTCAGCACTGTATTTTCTAACATATCCTTGGGGTGAGAATTTCCGCTCTTCGAGAAGCATCTGTTTCAGTCGTCTAGTATTCTCCGGAGAGTAATCTCGTGTCGCCAGACATCTCCCTGAAGTATCCCACACAAGTTCAATGCGAAATAAATCAGAGAACAATCTATTATGTAGTCTTAACAGCATTAACTCTTTGTGGCCGTGCATTGACATCCATAAAAATAAAGTCGAAACTGATGGCACCCGGAAAAGACTCACGTCGAAGAGAATAACTTCATCACTGTAACAATCATCTGTAAGTGAACAAATCAACTGGAGCCGAGAGCCGTTTATCAGACTAAAATGACTCTCATCACTAAAGAGGCAGTGATTCCAGTGATAAGGTGCCCAGTCTTTGTGTTCTCGAAACCACTGTAAACGGTACCATTGATAGGCTGCTATCAATGATGCAGCGTTCAGGACGGTGGACTAATAGACCATCTTTATGAATTCGTTTGACCAGAGAAAGATGTGACACCTGTTGTCCGGTTGCCATAAGAAATGTTGAGCAATGTTGCCGGCTGTCTGGTTTCGATCTCTTTTTGCCTGCAGGTGGGTTGTATCGGTCATTATTCACCGTTGTTTTCCTTGATGGACCACCAGCAATCTTTCTTACAGCTGCACTTGTCGTTTGGAAGACTTTCCAAGCTTGTAAAATAACGCTTTTATCAGTTCCAAACTCTTAGGCTACAGAGAGACGTCAAACGTGTCTTTTCTCAAGCTTGCCAATCATTCTACCACGTGTAAAGCGCCTGATGTCTCCTTGTAACCATATTGCATGTACTTCTTTTTACTTTCAGAAGAATGCGTGGAAATGCGTCTTCAATTCATTATTTTAATTTGCCTTGCTCTGGACGCGCCGACTCCTCGAGCTTTGCGTATCCTGACGTATGCTCTGACGTCTTGGTGCTGGTATCTGCATATGGTCACCTTTCTACTGAGTTAGTTTTCCACTATACTGATCGCAAAAAGACATTTCATTGTATGTATGTTGGTTGGTTGTATATCGAAAAATGTTGCTTACCTTTTGCGCACTATTGTAGAAATAAAAAAGGATTTTATTGCCACTGAAATGTGTCATAATATTATTAAGAATACTAAGTTTTTATAATTTTCATTAATAAAGGATGCACCTGGAATACCAGTTAAACACCTCCGAGTACAAATCTGGCTGAGGAAATATTCCACATTTTTTGCTCAATTGCCCAACTATGTCCACGAGCGGCCGATAGGTAAAATCGCTGAACATTGATAGTTCGGTCGAGGTTTCTAGAACCGGAGAATGGGATGGCTGTATTTGCGTTGGTTTTCCTCATGTGTAACGTGGATACGAGTCAGTTTCCTTTAAAAAAACTTCCACATGTCAACCCTCCACTCCTGTGTAGTACCTAATGGCGGAGAACATAATAAATAATAATAATTGCCCGGCTACGAAGCTTAACTTTTCAAAGACTTCTCAAATAATTAATTATGCAAATGGTTGCTACATTTACTTTTCGGATAAGGTACATATGCAAATAAAGGGCAATAGTTTTACAACTATTAATTAATCTATAGCCTTTGTACTTATGCAACATGCCATTTGTTTTGAAGACCTTGTCCAGCTTCATTGTCACGCAAACAATCCTCTACGATCTTAGATCACGTTTACACTTGACCGTGGACATAGACTGATGCTGCATCATTCACCAGCTAGTTCATGGACAAACGTTCTTCTTTTATTCAGAAATATTTCGAATTTTGATTCATCTATAAAAAGAACTTTAAATAGTCTCAGGGCTTTTCCTCCTGTTTTTGCCTCCAAATAATCTCTTTTTTTTTTTTTTTTTGTCAAGAGTCTTTAGAAGAGGTTTCTTGATTGCTAATATTCCTCCAGACCATTATCTTCAAATCTTCTTTAATCTGAAGTAATATATATATATAATTTAACAAAATTTCTAATTTCTATTCGTAAAAGGCAAATTAAAGTAAAAAATTAATTAAAGAAATAGGTTTAAAAGAAATTATAAATAAATAATTTATATTGCTGCGAACTAATCTACAATATCATTTAAATTCTGAGAACATAAGTAAATCAAGTACAAGTATCAAAATCTATTAATAAATATAAAATTCTAATAAATTTTTT
>KK112401.1:160981-181489 GCA_000611955.2 Stegodyphus mimosarum
TTTATGTCTTTACTATGTATATATAGTTTCATTAGAAAGTAAAGTTAAATAATTCTCTCGCGCCATTGCTGCAAGGAATGAAATATGAATTTAACAAATGCAATATTATTATCTCATTCATATAAAGCAAATTAAAATTTTAATTATGTAAATTAAATTGCAAACAAAAGAAAATGATTAATTATTGCTGCGAACTAATATGCAATATATATGAAAGCGTAAGTAAATAAAATGCAAGCATATTAATACAAGAAAAAAATATAATGTAATCCAAAAATTTTATCTTAAAATCTTAACAAAATTCTTTAAAAAGTAAATTTAATTTGAATAAAATGAATAATTATTGAGCAGGCGGGAGCCAGATCTTTTCAAGGGGAAGTTGTCCCCAAACCTAATTCTTCAATCACTCAATTCATGTTTCGTCATTCATATAGGCATGGGTTAAGAATTACACAAAAACAAAAGTAGTAAAATATTTAAATGAAAAATTCAATAGTTAACGAATTTTCTAGAAATTTAGAAAGTAAATCCACTGTAGGAAACAAAATTATTAATTAAAAGTACATAGCCAAAGTAGTTTAGAATCCTAAACCTATATAGGTACTTCCCCGATACGAATTATGCATGCAAACCAAAATAAACCAAAAAACTAATTCTAAGCATCATAAAAATTGTAAGAATAGTAAATGAAAAATATAAAATAAATACAATCTAAATCAATAAAAAAATTATTAAAAAATAAATAATAAAAAAGGCAAGTAAATAGTTAGTTTCGATTTGACTTACTATGTTACCACATTCTTTTACTTTAAAATGTTGCCAAACAATGTGAGGTTGAATTATTTGTAGCTGCTAACTGTGTAAACAGAGGACACTATATATTATTATTATTATTATTACTAGTAAAAGTTTTTATATATCATCTCCAAGGAAAAAGAATCTAATTAAAGCTATGATTTATTAGAAACAATTTTAGTAAGTATTTTCAGTAATATTTTAAGTCAGTATTTAAAGTTATTCCGATTTAAATATTTAACGATTAAATAATTTTTACTCCAATAGAAATCCAAATAACTTTAAATACTGACTTGAAATACTTACTAAATTTTTTTCTAATAATTCATTGCTTTAATTAAATTTCTTTTCCTTGGACATGATATACCTTTTCTAATAATAAATTATTGATTTAGTTCTTAGCAGCTATAGCGCAAGTTTTTAGCTTTTTAAATTACTCATAATTACTTTTACTTATAACTTTCATTCTAATTTATATATATATGTATATACTATATATAAGGATTAGAAAAAGGAGTAAAATTCTAAAAGCAATCGCCTAAAAGTAAATTTGATACTTTATTATTATTTTTGATACTAGTTCCAGAGTGTCAAAATACTTTGAACAAATAATCAATTACTAAAATAGTAAAAGTAATCGCAAAAAAACTAAATGTTGGTATTAAGGGAAACACTCAACATTTAAAAAAATTAAAACACGTAAAAAATAATAGCAAATTTAAAGCACAAGCTAAATTACATATTTAAAGCCCAAGCGAAAATTACAAAGAATGGCAGTAAATGGCAATTTAGCTTAACTCGAGGTTCATCACGGACTTATCAAGGGAAAAGCGTGACAAATTCGAATCCAGCTAAATACCATTACGCGTTTCGTCAAACGATAATAATTGAGATTAAATAGGTCTATTAGGTCTTGACTAATAGGTTTCTCTTGTTCTAGTACTACTTTCTAAAATTATATATATATATATATATTTGCTGTTTGCAAATCAGTTTGAAGCAAATTTGGTAAAAAGGAGAGAAACAAGGATTTCCAAAATGAAGTGCCAAGCGAAACTTTTTCTCGATTTTAAAATTAAAATATACGAATTAAATCTTAGAATCAGCTAATGAGAACCAAGTGCACATGCGCAGTTTTTCACTGTTTTTCAGACACATTCATCTAGATGTTTCATGTAGAATGCATTTAGTTTCCCGTTTTGGTGAATATAGGCAGTTTATTGCGATAATTAATTATCTTTTTATTTCCTAGTAGTGATTTTTTTAAATCAGTCACTTACACGACAAATGCTTATTTAAAAAAAATAGGGTGTTTCGTAACTTATACATGGTACAGCACATAAGCTTCATACATAACAAAATTAATTTGCAAAAAAAAAAAAAGCTAACTCACATATGATGAAGTAATAGTGAAAAATGTCTTTGTTAAAAAATAAAACAATAAAAAGGCATGAGGGAGATAAATTTTCCTATGAAAGCCAGATGCATGAGCTTTTGTGAATATTTAGATCATTTCGTAAAACGAATCAGAAATCACTTGCAGAGATTATTAGATTTTATGAAGCAAGAAAAATCAATTGGGAAGTCACCGGAATCTGAAGTACCGGCCTGGACTACCAGCTGAATCCATTAAATACAAGGGGCTGCTTAACAGAGCACCTGTAGGGGAACAAGAGGATAGCTTACGTTCTACTTCCCTGAAAGGGTGAATGGGAAGAGGCACGAGATCCAGCTTACCAAATCCAGACGATAAGGAGTTAGCATTCACCAAATTTTAGTGCGGATAGTATTTTAGGTAATCCCTAAAATACCAGAGAACACATATGGAATGCATTTCTTACAGCTTCACATAATTGAAAGATTACTGATAAGATAACTAAGCAATTCAAGAATTGTACAGACTTTTAAGAAAATCTTTCAAGGATCACATTAACAATTCCCTTTCACAAAAGTAAATAAACAGAATATTTTTATTATGAAATAAGGTAGTTACTGTTAATATTAAAATAACGGTGGGTAATAAAAATAAAGTACAATAAAATGGCTATAATTCTCTTAACGAAATTTTATTGTGTTTGTATTTATGTACTTGTTACTTTTTTTGGAGGGGACAGTCTAGTTTTTTTGGGGGGGAGGGGGGATTTTAGTCTGTGACAAGTTTTTTTAATTTATTAATCTTCTTGAAAACGCTAAAAAATGAGTTTATTAAGAATTAAAAGATAAAAAATATTTCTATCATGTACTTTGTAATGTAATTTTCATATGGCGAATGTTTGAGAATAACTTGTCTCTAAACTTTGACTGGTCTTTTAGGGTCACCGAGCAAATGTAAATCTGAATAAACCAACCAACCAACCAACCTGAAAAGTCCATTAGGGCTATCTGCCGAAGGGGGGCAGATGCTTTCGTGGAGAACATTTTATTAGAAACTGACTCGTATACCCTTTGAGCATGGGAAAAACGCAAAAAACAACCATACAGCCAGCCCATTCGCCTGGATTCGAATCCAGGTGGGAACTACCAGTATTGAGCGATTTTACCGCTCGGCCGCTGGTGAGCGCAAGTGGAATAGAATCTGAAGAATTAACGTCTTTCACCACAGTAAAATACATTCCTGTTATAGGAAAGGGTCATTCGAACCATCGAAATGCAAGATTCGAGATTCCGAAACCCGAATATTTGCAATTTTTTCATCATTCGAATCTTTACAAATTATGTGCAGAATGTTCTCAATTAACGTAAATAGCAAAATCTTTGTCTGAAATGAGCCTATTTAGGATAAGTAATAAAAGTTCTATACGCAAGCTTTTTAGTTAATGTTTATAGCGAAAGTTTTGGGTTGTATTGGAGGAATTTATAGCGAAATGCGTGTGGATTATACTTTTCTAAAGGAAGTTTGCCCTAAAACTATATCACATTTAGATTACAAATCGGGAAAATCTCACAAAGCTACCATGCAACTAGGCTATTCAATCGACAAGAACAACAACCTCTTCAGACGCATTAACAATGCTTCGTGATTTTAAGTATTTGGTGGGCATCATAAAAACTCTTTGTGAAATCTTCCTAGTTAATAAAAGAGCACATAAATTTGATATAAGCAATAAAAATGCAACTTCCTCAATTAATATAAATAAGAAAATCGATGCATGAAATGCTATCAATCAGTTTTAACGTAAACAATACATTATTATAATGCTTTAATGTGAAACTCTAATTACTGTTAGTAATACAATGCAGTATTCTTACTTATAAATATTTATAACGCTCTGCATTATAAAATGTTTCATAATATTTTTTCCCTCTGAAAATGTGAAAGATATAAAATTGAAAAAAGAAAGAAAAAAGTCTGAAACGATTCGGATTTAAACTATGGCCCAAAAGGATTTGTTAAGGTTTTTTACGCTGTCGCTGAGCTCGCAGTCTACCAGCCTACTGTTGCATTCACGCCAACTAATCCATTTCTTTGTGTCATTTGAGGTTTGTTATTAAGCTTGGTTTTCTTCGCATTTACGCCACATACTCAACGTTAAAATTACAAAAATTTTAAAAGCAGCATGTGTTTAGAATTTCCGATGAACTGTTGGCATTCATTTTTCTAATTTTTTTTTTCAGTTTTTTCCTCGGTTTATCATATCAATGTGCAGTTTTCTTAGTAAGATGGCTTGCAATTTTTTTTCTTTTATTATTAACGTTTTGTATGTTTACATTATTTATTAAATACCACTTTCTTCGCACTTACGCTACATAAAATTCAATTCAATAGAAAATTTCTATAAACGTTATTCAAAACTTGATGGCCCTGAGCACCGTCGTTTTTTCACAATGCGACGAACATACCTGTATACATGCAGATTCTTCTATATTTAATATCTTTAAAAATAACACAATGCGATAATGATGACAACGATTTGAAAAGTGATACAGCCGCTTACAGTGGACAATGCAAATTCCCGTTTTGAGATTAATAGCCCATTTGGGCTAATACCCTTTTGGGCTAAAAATGTGTCTATTCTTATCGTAAGAAGAAGTGATAGCCAAGCTGTACTTATTCTTTATTATATTTTCTGGAAGTTTGAAGAATTCCGTGGAAAGTGATAGCTCGTGGTTCAGTTGACGTCATTCCAGATCATACAAGAATCGAGTTGCCGATTTCATACTCCAGTGGGTCCCGCGAATGGGTTTCTATATCTAGCCAAGTGTCTATTTGCAGCCGTTTGAAATACGGAGCCACAGGCGTGCAACACAATGGCAGGAGGAAGCGCACTCTTACTGAAGTAATTCTTTTCGTCCAGTGTGGCGGCGACGAGCGTAAATCAGCAGATGATAGGCAGTATTCTTTTGTATGGCCATTGCATACTTTTGGAAGCCGAAATTGCAACTGTTTTCGAAGGACATGCTCAAGATATAAAAAGGAAATGGCAAACAGAACGAAATCTCTCTGTCTCCCCTCTGCATTATTGTTTTTTGTCGCAATGGAAATTTTATCACATGCGTCAGGTTTGTTTCGAAAAGAGGAAGCTTTCATTTGGTGCTCTTCGGTTAATTTATTCGACTCTCAAAGCTGGTAATGGGTGTTTACGATATTTTGAAGTACCATCCGTATAAGATGTTTGTTGTCGTAGTGCTTTTAAGTTAGAAGAGTTGTGGCTTTTCACTTCTCATAGACCTTTTTATATTCAGTTAGAAAGGTTCAATTATCTTAATTTGTATATAAACCTCTGAATCCATGCCCATTAACTGAAATCTGCGTACTGATACTTATTCTTTCCATCGCTCCCCCGTTTAAGAGCAGAAATGTTTAGTTGTTGTTCAATAGTACATAAGTGAGATACTCAAAATTGGAATAGATGTTTGAAAAATCGAACAGGATCTTTGAAAATGGAAGATAAATCTGACCAAATAAATTATGACAACAAATAAATTCTAGTGTTAATCATCATTTGAATTTGATTCTTAAAATAAATTAAATGCAGTTAAAGTATTTTTCGTCCTCAATAAAAGTTTGGAAGTAATAAAAAGATATATTGCAATAAAATTGAAAATGTTTTTGCCCCTGTTGTCCTTGTTACTTGAAGCATAACAGCAACTATTCGATAGCTTTCTCTTAACCGCCATGATGCATACATTCATCAACTAGTGAAGAAAGTACTTGTGTCAAAGTACTTGTACACAAGTATTGGTGTCATGATGCAAGTACCTGTCATGACACAAATAAGTCCGTGCGATTTCAATATGTGCCGTTATATTTATTCTACAAGAACTTTATGGAATATCTCCAAGCTTGGGTCTTTCTAATGATACTTTGGCATAAAAGTGAGACATTTTTTTACCTATGCTTACATCTTTAATAGCCGCCCAACCCGTATAGTGGTTAGCGTCGCCGACTGCCGTGCTGGAGAAAGCATGGATGTTTGTAAATGTATAGTGTCGGTGCAGCATGGCGGCACTTTAAATATGCGGCGAGCCGAAAACCCTCTCGTGTGGTTTGGTAGAAGAGTGGGAGGCCCTCGGACCCTTTCTCCCCCCGGGATGCTCTCCATCAAAATTTGGGGAGCAAGTGAGCTAAATCGCACTGTCAACTGTCACCTGTAACTATCACCTGTTGCAAACAGCAGGCATACCTTACGTTCCTTACCACGAGGAATTTCGGATATTTGGGCAGATGTTACTGTCAGACAAGTGAGCATAAGTAACAACGGCAACAACACGTCTTTAATTAAGTAACTGGTAACACAAAATTACATTTTCAGCTTAACAATTACATTGTATGCCTCTAAAATTAATGTATCGGAGTCATTTTCAATTAGCAGGTCCTTTAGGAGTCAGGTATATATGAATATTGAATATAACTGTAAACAATGAATACAAAATATAGAAACTAAGTGGACAATGATGATGCAATAGTTAGATAATTCTAGGAAAAGAATTTAAACTTGTTATATTTCGAAATTCTGTAAAATGTCTTTCCACTGAAAAAGTGCTTTAATCATTGCTGTATTTTAAATCTGTTTTCGTAGAATACGTCACTTTATATTTTTTTGAACCCGAAAGCTCGTACTTTATTTTAAAGAATTATAATAATGGAGTTTTTTTTAATTTTTTGTAATAGTAAAAGACTTTTCGCTTGATCTCAAGCCGTTAAGTGCAAGAATATATAACTTCATATAAAATGTTTGTGCCATGATATCATAAATGCTTGTTTCGTGGTTTGTTTCAAATAACAGATATTATATCACAAATTTAACGTGAACATGATATTTAATACAACGAGACGTAAGCTGTTAATGTGCTTAAAAGTATTTTCTTATCCTTTAAAATTTCCAGATAATTAATTAATTAAATAAGTGAAATTTTTGCCTCATTAAAGCAGACTGTTTTATTCAAACTCCGTTTCAGTTCTCTTCATTTAAAAAAGAGGGTGATGTGTAACAAAAGGAAGAAAAAACAGACGTGACATTTTAAGGCTTTGGGGGACCATTTTTGATTAATGAAATTTAGCCTAAGATATTTTTACAACTAAAAATTGTTTTCAAGAACCGTTTTATATCACTAACTGGAAAAATAATAAATTCTAAAAATAAGATATCTGGTTCTATATGTGTTTTACAGCTAAATACGTTAAGTAAATTTTTGACAAATCTCGCGTGCTTTTCGGAATCTCCTGTATATTAAGAACAGACAGTGACTAAGGAATCCTGGGCCCTCCCTAATGCTTTCTTTTCCTGTTTTCGTGAAAGGAAAATAGACGTAAGAGAAAATATGTGACGGTTTTTGGGTCTCCAAATAGGTGGCTCTTGTAGGCTGCATTGGTAATTAGGCCCTAATTGAAAATTCTTATATGGCTCTGTTTTGATACTGCATATGTGACAACATGAATGGACATGCGGCGGACCACACAGAGATGGGAAAACTGTGTGTGCGGTCCCCGGAAGTCACTGCTTCCAAGCTTTAACGATGTGTCACACGACATGTTTCTGACATCGCAGAAGCAATAATTCATTCCAGTTGAGAGTGCAAGAGACATAACTTCACGACTAGTGCCAAGAGATTTTAACTTTATGCACCCAATCTGTCGTCAAAGCCTCTCGATTTCAGGAAGGCTGACGAACCAATGATTTTGTTTTTCTTCTGATATCGTTCCAGATATAACGAATCAGAGGATGTAAAATACAACAGAAAAATTAAGGAGGCTTGGCAAAATCCGTCTGAAGATTTTTTTTCCATCTGAACAAGACCTCAGACTGCTCCTAAACACTCGACTAGAGAGACCTAGAAGACACCTGAACTCTCGACTAGAGAGACCTAGAATACTTATGAACTCTTGGCTAGAGAGACTCTCGCTGACAGGCTTCTCACGTCACAAGGACTGTGATTCGATAACTGTTCTACGCTATCCATGAATTATATATATTTGTAAAGAGCTTCCTGTAATTGTAATAAATGTGTTTTGAATTCAATAATGCAGTAAGTATTACGCAACCTCACAAATATACTAATCATTATAAGGAGTCAGATACGCTACCTGCCGCCACTCTACACGGTGGTAATTCTTCCACAAACATATTGCAGTTCTTCCACAAACATATTGCAACATATTGCATATAAGTTTTTCCACAAACATATTGCAACAAGCATTCAAAGCGCATTCTCAAAGTCTTGCTAACTTCTTCTTCTTCTGTCTGTTTTCATAGTAATAAAAAGCATTCTATTAAAATTCAAAATGCAAAGTATAGTAAGAATCTTGTAACCATTTCTGGAAAAGAGTGCTGAAATAAAACTGAAAGGAAATCTTAATCAAAACTCAGATATTCATTTATATGATATTATAAATTTCAAAACAAACGTTTGTAAAGTATTCATTGCTTCCTTGGGGTACTTTGATGTTTCCATATCAATAATTACTAGTGTCTTAGTGTGAGTTATCAATTCAGACAAAGTTTGGTGATACTAGTTTAAAGTGTGAAAATATTCATTTTAAATCATACTTGAATAACGTGCGTCGCCGGAAATATCATAAACTGGTAGAATAACAAAAAGTTACGAACAGATTTTTAAATGAACATAGTACAAATATCCCACTCTCCACAGATATTGCAACATCATGAATGTTCTATCATTCTGCTATGCAAGTTCCAAAATATATTTAGAAAAACACTTTCAGTAATTATTTTTTATGTCTGATCAACTACTCCGTTCAAAAGTCTCGTAAAAAGAAATATTTTGCCTTTTAAGGTAACTTATGAGACCTATCTCAAAAATTGAGCTTTTTTTTTTCGTGTGTGTACGTATATGTGGTGTTTTCTACATGGGGTTAAAACTCTATGCAGAAAACGCCCGTAACGTTGCTATTGAATTGATGCCCGTAACGTTGTCATTGAACTGACGGGTTTATTAGGAATTTAATCACAGGCTTACAAATAACCGATTGGTATTTTTGTTCTGTTGCTACAGAAACTCAAACGATGGAAAGATTATGCATCTAATTCAAATAAAAATTAAAAGAAGGTAATGTGATCTGTCAAATTGAGACTGGAGCGCAAGTTGAATATCATAGTGGTATATGAATGTGTGGTGTAGTGTCCGAAACCGCTACATAAACCCTAGTCGTAAATACAGGGTTGAAATGAACTTCTGACTCAAGATCTAACAATAACATGCATTTTAATTAAAAACAAACATCACCAATTGCGATTTACAACGATGTGAACTTCTGACTCAAGATCTAACAATAACATGCATTTTAATTAAAAACAAACATCACCAATTGCGATTTACAACGATGTGGGACTTGACTGCATTCAGTCCTATAATTTCAGAAAATTGTAAAACAGGAAAGTGTGCTATTAACATTATACACGAGGAGTCACAGATCCAGCGTTTCGAAATGCCCATAGCTCTAGCAGGAAGATCCTGGCTCTTCTCAGTTAACCACCTTCCTTTCTCGCTGTCAAAACTTTTCTAACTCACGGTGTCGTCTTTACCTCCGCTAAACTCCGGAGGGGGAAATTCCTGTTCTGGTGCGTAACAAAGGTGTCCACATTCCGAAGCCAGTGAAACAATTCTTTTCTCTCTGAAACCGTTGGAGTGACCTTTGAGGGTGCAACCAGAATAATTAACAAAGAGATCTCGTTGCAACAGGATTTCTCCTCTGGCGTGAAAGAGGTGCTATTCCATTGGGAAATCATTCCCTCCCCCCTGGACAACCGACAAAGAACAACTATGCGACCTTGTCACAAATGCATTGAATGAATATCATAACGGATCGATGTTTTGAAAGTCATCCATTAACAGCTTCACGATCTACAACTACAAGCATTCTGTGAAGTGTAAATTGCAGGATTTTACTTGCGTAGAAGTTTAAATGAATATCCTTCAGATCCTACGAGACTGAAAAGCGAGTAACCCCTGTAGCTTGAATTAATATGATAAAGTTCTACGAAGGTTAAAATGACCTTTTTTAATTTAACAGAAAGTACCACTTGTGCTTGCAAATGAAACTCCATCATTTGTGGGTATTTAAAGTAACTTAAGTTGAAATTCAAATTCGAGGTAATATAGTCGTATGACTACACAAAATGGTCTAACTAAGCTAGCTCAAATATTTTAAGAGAAAATGTTTTTAACAACAGATAGCAAAATGGCCAAAGCGGAGTAATCTCTGACAGAACTGGCAATAAAATATAAACTGAACGTAAGACTACCAAAAAGGTCTAACACTAAAACATTTAAAGCCTTGTCTTAAATCTCAAACAACTAATTTGCATTCTTTTTAGAACTATGAAAGGAGAAGTTATAGTAAAAGTTTAAATCATTAACATAAAATATCTTATAATTCAGAGATATCAATACGCCTGTGCAGCGATAGACGCTTTCTCGTTGATTGGTTCACGCAGGTTTTGTAGTCAAGTATTTCTTAGCGAAGACTTCTAGCTACATCAAACCATCTAAGCGAATACTTCCAACGATGTCTCTGCTACCAGAAGTGACGAAAAACATAACGTAGTATTTAACGTTTTTCTCAACTTCGTCTTAATAATGACGATCAACGTGTAAGACTCTCGAATCGGTACAAAAATTGGGCAGAGTTTACTGGTACTAGTAACATCACATTTCTCATCAGTATGAATTATAACTTTGGTGCTATGAACATTAGCAGCTGATCCCCTACGGCTTGCTTAACGATTGTCAATCAGATATTGCTACTCACCACCGTATACTCAAAGCGTACCAAATGACTCCTCCCAGTAGCAAAGCCTACGCTAAGGTTTTTTCCCTCTGGTGCAAGTTTTATAGCTCCTAAATTCTATCATCCACTGCCTTCCTTAGAACATTTGTCGCTTCTAAAGTCCAGACTGGCGCCGGCCTTGCCCAGTAGTATAAGGCATGACCAGACACAGCTTGAATTATCAAGCATTTTTTGTGAGCTAACTAGATGATTATTACATTAATAAGATTGCAATATCTTTAATCAATCGTGAATGTGTGAAACATGATTTGCCGTCTTATGAATATCCTCTACCTCATTTCTAATGAAGATAAATTAAGGAATTTTGTCAATGCCATTTGATCTACACAGTTCAAGCATTCGTTGATCTATGCTGCATAATTAAACAATTATGTTAAAAAGAAGGCTTGCGTTACTTCCTATTAAATTCTCTGAATACTTACCGCTAAGCACGTGACCTGTAATTATTTGAAATTAGAATCATTTTTAGCTCGAACTTAATTACCTTATGCTACAGTTAGAAAATAAATAAATCTTATATGTTGCCGCAGTCTTTAATAATTTTATCGACATGTGCACTGTGACAAGAGATGAGCAAAGTCTGGAAATCGATGTTATACATATTCACATTTTATAACAGCTCCTGACATCAGAGGTCCCACAGATTGCAGACTGCATAAGATTTCTGGATATTTCTGGATAACTCTGAGATTCGATTTCTGGCTTCTGAATGAATCAGCTTCATGCTTTCCCAAGCAATCTAAAGTGCCATCCACACTAAGGGTTATTTATCTGTACTAACGGGGATAACTTTCATAAATCAACTAGCTCCGCTATACGTGAAGTTCAGATATTTCAACTCTTTCCGCTATGAGGGAAAACTGATTTTGGAGTTAGATCGGCTGTGTCAAATGCCTCCGTTAGCTCAGATAAACCTCAGTCTGAACAGCCCTTAAGGGCTAGTTTCATCTAGGAATTCTAGTACGAAACCACCCTTTCTAGACAATATAGCTTTTAAAATCGTTTCATACGCAAAAAAAGATCATAAACAGTTAATTATTACTTTCTTTATGTACTTTTCCATCAGATCACTTAATGAAAATGTTTCTGCAACAAAGAATTTTTTTTATTTAGAATTAAAATCTAGTTACTTTGGAATTAAATCTTAATGGAAGTTCTTTGCAGAAGGAAAAAGGAAATATAATTCTGAGCAAGTCATTATGCATTATGTAGCTGCATTATCTAGAGTTATTTTAATTTATAGTCCTGTTCAGTGAAATATTAGTCTATATTTCACGACTATACTTTTGTGTTATTTCTCACAGTAAAAAATTATACCCAGCAAATAATTAATTAACTGCTGAAATGTTTTAAAAAGAATTTCTTTTCTGTATGTAATAAACGTTATACTTTTACGTTAAAAATTAAACTCGTGTTAAATTTAGCCTGGAAATGTTCGGGACTACAAACATCAGATTAAACACCTTTGTAATGCCTGATCAAGTCCTCTTCCTGAAATCAGAATAGAACGTTACTACAGGAATTTTTACATGTATTTTATGACTAAAAGTTAATTTCCATTAGGAATCCTTATTGAAATAGAAAAGCTCTTTTGACAAAAATAGCACTGGCTATTTTGCCAGAACCAATACTCTGTAGATTAGGAGTGTAGCAGTAATATAACAGGAACACTTTATAGATTACGGTAAAGTTATTGATTTGCTTTTAAATATTTAATTTTTTCCTGTAGTTTTTTTCAATTGCAAGCGCTAATATCAGTTTAAAACTTCGAAAATTAATTAAATGGGTAATTTTCCTAAAACTTTAATTTGTAGTTATAAAAGTAAAAATTATTAATTAAAATGATTTATACATACAAATTAAATCTAAGAATTTTTAAGAGAATCATGGCTACTTAAAAAATATTTAGTAAGAGAAAACGAACTGCTTTCGATTTTACTTGGTAGAATTATCATTTGCATTTTTATACGTCTTCACGCCCAAGTTCAAAAATTATTTACCTAATAAACGTTAATAATTAATATTTAATTTAAGAGAAAGATTTCCTTTAGTTCGAAAAACTTTTATATATTGTTCGAATTTTAGTCATTTTCCTTAATTTCTGTTTATTCGTATTGTACACATTGCCAAAAAGGCATCTACGTGTTTCATATATCTACGTATTTCATATGACGATATAGAGTATGATATCCTTCTCATCAGATCATTTACTGATAAAGTTAGCCACAAAATGAAAAAAAAATGAACCATCGCCTGTGTTTTTATTTATGTGCTGGTCGCACCGTTAGCGGTAAGAACAAATATGCGTTTTTCGTCAACATGGAACATCGCTATTCATAAACGTCCTATGACCTGCAATACACATGTGCTGTTTGTTTGTGCGTACATGTATTACTTTTGATATTGATTCAGCATGTTGATATCCAGTTTGAAATACCTTAATTTTTTATTAATTATTCTAATTCCTTTAGCTTCTTGTGAATAAATACGATCTTTCGTTATTCATCGCCAATACCTGCGCAAACAAACCTGCATTCTACGCAAAAGAAAAAAAAAAGAAATTTTAGAAAGCTTCAGCATTAAATCGAATATTAAGCTATTTTCTAATGTATTCTTATCATTTTCGAAGTATTTTATTTCATTCTTAAACTCCGGACGAAAGAGTAGCTCAGAAATCATCAGTAAATCATATTCAATGAAACCAACAATATAATAAGCAAACCTATATTCCATTCAGTACAATAGGGCTATACAAACAAAAATATATGTGTAAAAATGATATAATGTAATATATCATATAAAGAATGTGTCTGGACTTTAGAAAAATGGAAGATTTAGGAATGTTTTATAAATGTTCTTTGCGAATTTCGATAAGCGTTTATCATTTATTAGTCTTTTTATTAATAAAATAATTTTTATCTATAAAAGAAAAGAAGTGATATGGTGCTTAAAAATTTCCGAAAACTGCTTTAAATAAAATAAAATAAAATTTTCAAAGCAAATTTGTTGAACTGTTTGTGATAATTAAATCTTGCATGCATTTCTTGTGCAGATTTTCAGTGCGATGCTCAAGAGGTATCAACAATTTATGCTATTAAGAATCTGTGCGCGTCTGTTTGTTTGTGGCATTATGTCCTCCTGAACACAGGGAAGTTGAGTTTCGAAAGAGGTACCCCCGGATTCTAAACATTCGTGAGAAGCCATTTCAACCATTCTCATTAGTTTAATCAGTCCAGATATTAATTAAAAAACTCCGAAACGCTAATTTTCGCAATCATTTTTCCGAGTGGCAACATTTTCGGGAGTCGATGGAGGTAAAAATGATTTATTTCGTAAAGTGTTGCCACTGTTCACTTCCAAATCCTAGAGTTTGTTAATAAAAAAATTCGTAAGTTTTACAAAATATGAAATACAAATAGCATTGCCAAACATTAAATATGTTATTATAATATAATGGCGTATTCTGACATTGAAGAAAGCACGCGATTGCATGTAACGTCATTGTATATCGAAAATTTTTCGTTAGCATCTTAAATAAATAGCTGCTGTTGGCAACTTTTTTGTTTCGGATGAGAATAATTGACACGATATGTTATCGTCACATTAATTCTTTTATTGAGAAAAGAAAAAGTTGTTATGTTACATTAAATTTAAATCATGACGTAATATGTATACGTATTAACCCGAAGTGTCAAAAGTTTTTGTTTCGTGGTTTGGCAACAAAAAAATTATTTATGCTTTTAAAGAATGAAATCTTTTTACGCATTTCTTTTCAGGTGTACATAGAACTTATAAATTTTGCCTTGGCTGCAGCCCGCCGGGCATGCCCGCTAGTAATACATAAAATAAAAATGATAAGCATTATTCAACTAATTATCAATAAATGAGAATTCTACTATATTTTTCAAGTTCCTATAGATTAATTTTTCAATATAGTGCAGTTTACTCCTTTTTATATTATAATTTAATGCATTGATATAATTTATGAGCATTCATCTTAAAATTTAAAATTTAATAATTTATTCAAAATAAATTACTTTTCATACAGGAACTGTCATATTACCTTTAGGAATTTTTCTAAACATATATTCCAAACTCGATAGATAAATTCAGAAAGACACACTAAGGTACTTCGTTGTAATGTAATGGCTTTTTTGGAAGTATTGTAATCGCTACAAATTTCAGGCATCATATTCAACGAAAATACCTATTTTGACCGCTATCGAATGCAATTTAACGATGTTTTTGAGTGACATCCGTACGTAAGGACAGAATAAAGGACTCTTTTTCTCCAAAAAAAATGATAAAACTTATTTAAAATGGACTCAGGAAAGATTTTTTTCGTTTTTTCGTGACGTCTGTACGTACGTACGTATATATCTCGTATGTATATATCTCGCATAATTCAAAAACGAGTAGCCTCGGAACTTTGTAATTTTGTATATACGACTGCTATAACATGTAAATGTGCACTTTCGATTTTGGTTGCAATCGGTTGCACCAAAATTATATAAATATGTATATTGTTACGTGCGTACGGGTTCGTAATATATTGAATGCACAAGTCGTAAAAAGTTAACAAAAATTTATTCTTTCCACAAGAAATAAATTAAAATGCTGAAATATTTCTTCATAAATCTTCGCACAATATCACAATATCTCAAACGTTTAGCAAAAACTCAGTTCAAAACAGATAAAATAGCTCTATCTCACAGCGAAATCGCTACAATCAATACAGTATTAAGTAAACAAACAGCAGTTCGCTTTTTACAGCTACAAGTGTAACAGCAACAACAACAACTACAACCAACTAACTGAGATGAGTCAGTCAGTCAGTCAGTGATTTTATAGCCGAATTATTGCAAATAATGCAACTTTACCGGCTCAATGACAAAATTTGCCTAAAAAGGCCACAAGACGTTGAAAGTCCAGACAAATAAAAAATAAAAGAGCAAAGGTCAAAAGGGAAGCCACAAGTGGCAAATACAAGACGACTGAAAAGATATACAATGCATAATAAATATAAAATATACAAGTTTAAATACGATACAGTATCATGAGTTACAAAACAGTTAATGTAAATTGAAAAGTATAAGTAAGGTAGGCACCAAACATGTACAGGATATTAAACATTGTGTGAACGGAAACCAGTCATGAATTTTTATTACGTGGGGAAGTTAGCACTCCGCGTGAGGAATGCTGCAAGTGCACGAAGGTCAACGTCCTCTTCAAGGATGATGTAATCAAACGTGTTGAAGTAACTGAGATGAGGTGTTTCACCTCGGCTTTTATAAGCTTTTTTGACGTAGCTTTCTCTTCAAACATCGTCTGCGTTGCTAAGGCAACATGAATCAAATCTAATTACAATTCTAAATAAATAGCCAAATAAATGTGAAATTCGTAACATTGCCCCCTTCCCAAGGACTGCACGTCCCGGGCAGTACAATCCTTGGACAGGAAGCCAAACTTACAACTAAGGCTTCAGTGTTCTAATAAATATTACTTTATAATAACAAAATAAACAATAATTCCAACAAGTTACTCTCAGCAAATTAAATTCTATCCAACGCTAAATACAATTCAAATACTATCAAATACTAAGTACAAATACTATCAAATACAAATGCTATTAAATACAAATGCTATTAAATACAAATACTTATCAAATACTAACACTTAACAAATACAAATCAAATACTAAATACAAATAGGGCTATGGTCTTATACTATGTACATTATTATTTACAACTATATACCCTACGTACTATGGCCATAGTAATGAACTAACCTGTCATAATGAACGACTTTAGGTTTAGAGTTCGATGACTTACGGATCCGAACCACGACGTCGTTCAGCCTGTTTAGGACTGTGTAAGGACCATCCCAAGGTGACTGTAGTTTAAGAGAAAGTCCTTTTCGACGAGTCGGATTCCATAACCACACCTTGTCTCCTTCGTTGAAACGATGTCCAGTAGCTCTCGTGTCGTAGCGGGTCTTCATCTTCTCCGTCGCCAAGTTGACTCGCTCTCGTGCAAAGTTGTGCATCACTTCAAACCGTTCCTGGAGATCTTGAATGTATTCCGCAGGCGATGAAGGCGCATCCGAAGGGCGACCAAACAAAAGATCACATGGCAGACGAAGGTCACGACCGAAGAGCATCTGAGATGGGAAATAGCCGGTAGTCTCGTGGACAGCACTGCGGTAAGCCAGTAAAAATAGTGGCAACTTCTTGTCCCAGTCCTGTTGGTTTCTGGAAACCACTAATGAGAGGTTATTGAGGATGGTTCGATTAAACCTCTCTACCATACCGTCCGACTGGGGATGTAAAGGCGTCGTTTGGGTTTTGTCAATGCCGAGTAGCTTGCAGAGTTCCTTGACTACAGCCGAGGTAAAATTCCTTCCCTGATCGGAATGTAACTGAAGAGGAACTCCGAACCTGGAAATCCAGTGCTGTATCATCATCTCTGCTACTGTGACAGCCTCTTGATCAGGAATAGGATACGCTTCAGGCCACTTGGTGAAATAATCGATGACAACGAGGATGTATTTGTTGCCATCAGCAGTTCGTGGCAGAGGTCCTAAGATGTCTAAGGCGATACGTTCAAAAGGTGCTCCTACATTGTAACGTTGCAGCTTCCCCCGGCTGCGTTTCTTCGGTCCTTTCCGACTTGCACAGGCATCGCAAGTTCGGCACCACTTTTGCACGTCATCCTTTGCATTATTCCAGTAGAAACGCTCCCGAACTCTCTGCAAGGTCTTCATTATTCCGAAGTGACCTCCTGCAGGGCTGCTATGTAGTTCTTTAAGGACGTCCGGGATTCGGGATCTTGGGAGTACCAGCTGCCATCGGAATGTTTTTCCATCATCCGATTCGAATTTTCGGTACAAGACGCCGTTTCGAATATGGAGTGAGTCCCAGAGAGCCCAATATTGTTTTGTCGTGGGACTATAGCTCGAAATATCCTGCCAGGTAGGTTTTCTGTTTGAGGTCTCCATTAACTCAATTATGGGTTTAATATCACGGTCTTCCAGCTGGTCTTTCCTGATTTCCTTGTCACTCCATGGGTCTGGATCAGCCGATGTTGATGCTGTAATTTGCCGTGCGACTGGATTAACCAGTTGGTATTTAGCTTCGACCCTGGAACAATATCGGCAGTTTTCTGGGCAAGGTCTTCTAGACAAGGCGTCAGCGTTTCCGTGCGACTGTCCCTTGCGATGACGGATAATGATGTCATATTCCTGGAGTCTCTGTATCCACCTGGCTATCTGACCCTCAGGATTCTTGAAATTTAAAAGCCAGGCCAATGATGCATGATCTGTGCGGAGCAGGAATTTTCTGCCGTATAGATAATGATGGAAATGTTCTACGGCTTTGACTATGGCGAGCAACTCTTTCCTGGTGACACAGTAATTCCTCTCCGGTTTAGATAGGCACTTGCTCCAGTAAGCTACTACACGTTCTTGGCCCTCTATTTCTTGGGACAAAACAGCGCCGACACTTTCATTACTCGCATCCGTGTCGAGAATAAATGGTCTGTCGAGCTGAGGATACGTCAGGATTGGAGCAGATGTTAAGGCTTCCTTCAGGTTCTTAAATGCATTCTCACATTCTTTTGTCCACACGAACTTTTGCTTGCTCTCTGTCAGCTTGTGAAGGGGTCTTGCGATGGAAGAAAAATCCTTCACGAATCTCCTATAGTAGGTGCAAAGTCCTAGAAAGCTTCTCAGCTGGTGGACATTTTCGGGACGTCTCCAGTCTTTAACTGCTGACACTTTTTCAGAATCCGTGCGCACACCTTCAGCAGAGATGACATGTCCGAGATAAGTGACTTCCTGTCTGAATAATTTGCATTTAGCGGGACTCAACTTCAGATTGGCTTCTTTCAGTTTCTGAAGCACCTTTCTAAGATTTTCCAAATGTTCTTCGAAACTATTCCCGACGATGATGATGTCATCCAGGTATATCAGACAGGCTTCGTATGAAAGACCTTTTAAAACAGTCTCCATTAGACGTTCGAATGTAGCCGGCGCATTACATAGCCCAAACGGCATCACCTTGAACTGCCAAAGTCCTTGTCCTGTAGTAAATGCCGTCTTTTCTCGGTCATCAGGATGTATTTCTACCTGCCAATATCCACTCTTTAAATCAAGTGTCGAGAACCACTTGCTTCCAGAAAGAGTATCCAGAATGTCGTCAATTCTAGGAAGAGGGTAACTGTCTTTCTTCGTAACCTCGTTCAACCGGCGATAATCAACGCAAAATCTGGTTGACCCGTCTTTCTTCTTCACCAGGACGATGGGAGATGCCCAGGGACTTGCTGAAGGCTCGATGACATTGCTTTCTTGCATGTCCTTTAAAAGTGCTCGTACCTCTTCCTGTTTCGCAATCGGCAGACGTCTTGGATGTTGCTTGATTGGTGGATGATCACCAGTATCGATTCTATGTTGAGTCAAACTGGTTCGACCAACGTCAGAAGACGAACGGGAGAAAACATCTTGAAGATCTTTAATAACACGCTCGGCAGCATTCTTTTCTTCATCGTTTAATTGCGCATTCTGCAGTAACTCCGATATAATGTTGTCGGAAGACACGGGTTTTGAGATGTTACTTTTTCTTTCAACGCTGGTTACTGGGGTACATTCTGCAACCACTTCACCTTTCTTAATAACCCTCGCCTTATCAGTTACATTGGCAACTCTCACCGGGATAACGGTCCCTGATAGGTCGACGAGTGCTGAGGCTATTAATACTCCTTTAGGGCTATTACAATTCTTGGGATATTCCATGACGCCGTAGCGGAAATTTCTATTTTCGGCTATGGATCCAGGAAGTAAAATTTCTGTTCTTGCCGGTATTGTGATATCGTCTTGAGCTATTATTTTGTGGATAGATTTCACTCCTTCATCATTAATCCCGAATAAAGTTATATCCTCAGAGGCAGAATGCAGTTCGTTATTTTTAAAGTCCAACGAAAAATTGTATTTCCTTAAAACGTCCAGTCTGAGTATGCAAGAGTCTGTAATTTCTGCTACATATGCCGTGTGATGGTAAGCGACACTTCCAAAGGTGATGTTAACGTTTAATTTCCCTTCTATACTGATCTTTTCGCCGGACACAGTCTGGAGGGTAACGCAGGGCGGCGTCCAGATAACTTTACCTTCGAGTTGTTGAGCCAAATCTTTTCGAATGATGGTAACATTGGCTCCAGTGTCGATCGTCATGTTACAAGGAATTCCATTGATTTGTCCCATGATGAAAATTCCGTTATTGCCGCCACTCACTGCAGAAATCTGAAGCGCTTTAAACTGGGGCTTTTCATTATCTGGCAACCTCCGCCCCGCGAGATGGCCACGAATTAGTTTCCCTCCTTCTTGAGAGGCGCGGTCTTAACATCCGTGCCCTGGGGTGTTCTGCAGTTTCTTCGAATGTGCCCTTCAGCACCGCAGTTCCAGCACTTTACGAA